>PKRV01002056.1:8416-44528 GCA_003709505.1 Hyphantria cunea
ATGGGTGACCGCTGGTGGCATGTTACCATGAGCGTCTCCGTGATTCGGAGGTCACGTTAAGCAGTCGGTCCCGGTTGTTATCATACGATAACAGTCGTGAAGCTTAGTTGGAGGCCTTCGGGCGGCTTAAAAACATCCAACGGCAAGATTTACGTAGCCACAACGTATTCTTGCCAGTCCCCAACCCGCACTTGGCCAGCGTGGGGACGTATGGCCTTAACCCTCTCCTGAGAGGAGACCCGAGCCCAGCAGTGGGACATTATGGGTTGTTGTTAATTGAAAGTTCAAGAATAAAGTAAAGTTACCTCTAAATGTTAGGATTTAAAAGATGTAGCGAAAATGAAGTTAAGTTACCATTTCTGAAGGATTCACATAATTTTGCACATAAAGTAGTGCAGACCACCAATAAGTTCTACAATTTTCCACTTGCGCAGTTACCGTATGCCAGTTTGGCCCAACAGATACGTGATTGAACGCAGAAGCACCATAGTAGCGAGTATTGGAAATAGTCGTACAAGGCGGCTAAAGTAAAACAGAGGTTTTACTTGAGAGAATTCTTTACATGTTTTAGGTAGATTTAACAAATTTACCTAAAACATGTAAAGAAGTAATGAAAAAAACAGCAGCTAAAAATGATAGTCAATCAGTCAGTCGCAAAATAATTCTTAATGATGAGGAAAACAGTAAGTAGGTGAAAAGGTAGCGCCATTGAGACATTTGTTCATATATCGGCTTGGAAATTATCTCCCTTTCTACCGCTCGATCATTGTGATTGTGACCATGATCTCAGAGAAAACCGTTACTACACAATTATTTCATTGCTTCTTACTGAGGGAGTGAAGTTGCCAGAAGCCTTAAATTATCCTCTTCCCATTCTCAAATTTAGGGAAAGAAAGTTGTTTAAAGGACGTCACCGCACTTTTATTTCTAGATATAAGTACCTATCTCTCTCAGTTGAGATCAACTAAATGATTGTTTGATGATAGTCTTTAGAAATCTTGGTCCATGCGCACAGTACTATTTTAGCATTAGAGGACCTGTCTGACCGCTATTGATTTTTTTTTCACGTGATTTAGATAAGTGATTTCATTGCATCAACCTCTAGTGACTTTTTCTAATTTAGTGTACACAACAAGATACCACTAAGTAAGAAGAACGTGGCGACTGCCAGCGGTGCTGCTGAGGATATAACGTACGACAATTCTCCTATTATCTGTGAAAATTTTACTGATAAGCTTAGTTTGGGTCGTCTTTAGTCTATCGTAATTTACCACTGGGAGACTTTTCTCCAATTGCACATACACAGTAAAAAGTAGCTTCCTCAAGAATGAAAGCTTATCCATGCCAAATATCTTTGAAATCGGAGCAGTGGCCTAGTCATGAAAGCGCTACAGACAGACATAGTTAATTTCGAATACATAAGACACTTATATATGATTACTTAGAGTTTTTCAAATGTCTGTTATAATTATAATAACTTTCCACTTATGACACACGGCTAAGTCAAACTTGATTAACGTCTTAACTCACATTAACTGCCTCCAACTGATTGTAAATATATCCCATGAAATATAACGTATAAACGTGATGAATGAAGACCCATAACATGGAGAAGACACGAATGCCATCGAGGCACTGTGATGCATCCGGAGAAGATTTATCATCATCATCATCATCATCAGCCTATCGCAGTCCACTGCTGGACATAGGCCTCTCCAATTTCACGCCACTTAGTTCGATCTATGGCTTCTTGCATCCAGCTCCTGCCAGCCGTCTTGCGCAAATCGTCGCTCCACCTGGCTTGTGGACGTCCTACACTACGTTTGCCGAGACGCGGTCTCCACTCAAGAACTCGTTTACCCCAACGGTTATCGGTTCTTCGGCAAATGTGACCAGCCCACTGCCACTTCAGCTTGCTAATCCTGTGGGCTACATCGATGACCCTGGTTCTTTGTCGGATCACCTCGTTTATAATGCGATCCCTTAGAGAAACGCCGAGCATATACCTCTCCATTGCACGCTGAGCGACTTTGAACTTATGGACCAGTCGAACCGTAAGTGTCCACGTTTCGGCTCCGTAAGTCATTACGGGTAGGACGCACGCATTGAAGACTTTCGTCTTTAGGCACTGTGGGATCGATAATGAGAAGACCCGACGAAGTTTCCCAAACGCTGCCCAACCTAGCTGGATTCTTCAGTTCGCCTCGTCCTCAAAGCTGTTTCTACCTAACTGCAAAGCCTGCCCGAGGTATACATATTTTTGAACAACCGGTTCCGGTAGTACATGTTCATTGAACATGACCTTGGTCTTGTCGAAGTTCATCCGTAGGTCGATGCGCACAGACGAGTCAGCCAGGTCGTTCAGCATCTGTTGTAGGTCCTGCAACGTTTCTGCCATGATGACGATGTCATCAGCAAATCGCAAGTGAGAGATGTATTCGCCATTGATTTTGATACCGCGCCTTTTCCAGTGCAGCGTCTTAAACAGGTCCTCCATTGCATTAGTGAATAATTTCGGGGATATAACGTCCCCTTGCCTCACTCCTCGATGCAATGGTATAGGTCTTGTATGCTGAACCTGTACTTGGACGGACATAGTAGCGGCTTTGTAGAGACATCTCAACACTTGGATGTACCGCCAATCTACTTGGCAACGCTGCATGGACTCCAGAACAGACCAGATCTCGATCGAGTCAAAGGCCTTTTCATAGTCCACAAATGCTAGACACAGGGGCTGATTATACTCTTCGGTCTTCTGTATTATCTGCCGCACTGTGTGGATTTGGTCTATGGTGCCATATCCGCTCCGAAACCCAGCCTGCTCCGGTGGCTGGTATTCGTCGAGTCTTCGCGCAAGACGGTTCGTGATGACTCTTGAAAACAGCTTATAGACGTGACTCAGGAGGGAAATGGGCCAATAGTTCTTCAACATGGTTTTATTTCCCTTTTTGAAGAACAGGACGGCCACACTCCTACTCCACGCCTCTGGAGTCTACCCTTCAAACAGGACAGCGTTGAAAAGCTTTTGCAGCGCCTTTAATACGGGTTTGCCTCCAGCCTTTAACAGCTCTGTAGTGACGCCATCCTCTCCAGGGGCTTTTCACTTTTTCAGCTGTCTAAGAGCCATCTCGATTTCGTCAATGCTGACTTCTGGCAGATCTTCGGTGAAGTGGCGTGTTAATTTGGCTCGAGGGTCCTCATTTTCGGGATCAAGTCGAGATGCATGCGAAGCGTACAAATCGCCATAGAAGCTTTCTACTTCCGAAAGGACAGCCAGCTTGGAAGCAACGACTTGTCCGCTTACCGTGGTCAGCTTTGTCAAATGGCTTCTTCCAAGAGATTTCACAAACACTTTTGACCCCCGATTCTGCTCGATAGCTCTTTCAATCAAAAGAGTGTTGGAGCATCGGAGGTCGTGTCGTACACGCTTACTAATCTCTCGGTTTAGAGTCCGTTTTGCCGATGAAGTGACTGGCGGGTTCTCACGTCTTTCCTTCATTAACCCTAGTGTCCTCTCTGAAAGTTTCGACTTCGTGCCTGTACGCTGCATTTGACAAAATCTCGTACCTTCACTCCTGAGGATTGGAACCACATTTTCAAAGTTCTGGTTTACGTCTCTTGTGGTTTCCATGGCAACAAATCGGTTTTCCAGATTTGACTGGAATTTTTCAGATCCCATCTCGACTTGGAGCAGAGTTGGTCGGAGCCTGGACTTCATCATGCGGACACGTTCAGCCTTGAAGTTGATATTCAGAGAACCTCGGACTAGTCGGTGATCGCTACCGGTGTTAAACCTATTGAGCACTGAGACGTCTCTGAATATGTGCCTCCTGTCCGTTATGATGAAATCGATCTCATTTTTTGTCATAGCGTCCGGGCTTTTCCACGTCCACTTTCTTTGGGGCCGCTTCTCGAAAAATGAGTTCATCAAAAAAAACAGCCCCTCCCGCTCGAGAAAGTTGATGAGCATTTGCCCCCTATGATTCCTGTTTCCAAATCCATGGGATCCTATTACCGATTCGCCGCAAGTTTGTACTCCCACTTTGGCGTTGAAGTCACCTATAACAACGTTGTAGTGGGTTTTAGTAGTGGAGTGGAGAGCCCTCGATATGTCATCGAACATATCCTCCACCTCATCGTCCGAGTGAGCCGAGGTCGGTGCGTACACTTGTATTACCTTGAGGCTATACCTCTCGGTAAGCTTGACAATGAGGTAAGCTACCCTGTTCGACACACTGGAAATTTCCACAACGTTGCCAGAAAGCGACTTGTTTACCAGAAACCCCACGCCACCTTGGGATCGTTGGTCTCCCTCGCGGAAGTACATCAGGTGACCTGAGTCAAGGATTATGGAATCCTCCTTCTCTCTTCGGACTTCACATAACCCTAAGATATGCCATCTAATCTTCCCAAGTTCCTCCTCAAGTTGTACCAGATGCGAGTCTAGCCGTAACGTGCGGCCGTTGAACGTTGCCAGGGTCAGTCTTTTGTGGTGGCCTCCCGTAACCCGGTGATTCTTAGCACCCCCTGTCCCGCCATAACCGTGGTCGCCACCATGACCAGGAACAGCGGGACTACCGGGAACTGGGGGCCGTGGCTTCTGTTGCTTACTCATGAAGGGGGTCAGCCCATAATCACCACGCTGGGCAGGCGGGTTGGTGGTCGCAGGGATAAATACTCACAAAGCGGCATAATCAGCAGCAGCAAACGGTTTGTCATTCGGTAACCGACAAAAGTTTGCACTGTAATCTATGAAGGAAAGAATTGCAACATCATCTGTATCGTTGACAGTGCACACCTTGGGGATGCAAAGGGCTATTGAGAACCTGTACAATACTTTTTCCTAAAGATTTTTTCATAAAAAAATTAAAATACATATAGAAACTTTGCCAAGCTTTTTGGCGAGATAAGCATGCCGGACTTTGCTAGGATAGCAGGATAGTATATCCTAACGGTATACGTGAAAAGCTAGGTCGAGGCTTAAAACTAAGAAATAGATCAAACCAAAAATCGAAATTTAATGGCATGGCTTTACTCTTTCCAAAATATATATTCTATTTAAGTGGTTGCCGAGAGTTCGAAATTCCACCATAATTTACTTTTTCTATCTTTCACTACTCCTCATCCACATAAATTTTAACTATGTTAAATTTCATACGAACGGAGGAACCGTTCGCATTTATTTTGTAACAATTGGTACAAAGTTTTCGGTACGTATTTATATATTTATTTATTTAATCTTCATGTAATTACATTGCAAAAGGCGGAGTTAATGCCATGGGCATTATCATCCAGTTAAACTTTAAGTGGTGCAGAGCTACGTGCAGTAGGTGTATTTCTGAAGCAAGTGAAAATTATTGTTCGAATTGTACAAGGTTGTTCAAGGTACATGAAGATATCATTATATAACATAAATATCATAAATACAATATTCGCATACACACATACGCATACGTATGCGTACCCATATATACATACACACACATATACATACACCCAATATATACCTAAACAAACATATACATATACATATAGGTATATATATACATACCTACACACATAAATACACACATACATTTACATATATTCGCATAAGACATGGGTAAAATTCATACATACATATGCAATGATAAATGGACAGATAAATTATGCCGATGACTTCGTCAACAAATCTCGATAATGATTGCGCACTCCAATCTTGAAGTTTATTCGGCTGGTACACGATCTAATATCTAAGGTTAGGGCGTTCCAGAGATTTAAAGCTTGTACGGTGAAGGAAGAATGAATAATTCGAGAGAAATGTGAAGGATAAAGAAGGAGGAGATTATCGGAGGAGCGAAGATGTCTGTCATGGTTAGAGCAGAGATATTGTAAGTGGGATATTAGGTAAGTAGGTGAGTGAGGAGAGTGAAGAAGAGAGTGCAACGTTGTCAACGCCCGTAAATTGCGGCGGGTTCTTATAGGTAACCATGACAGTTCCATCCGATAAGCGGATACATGGTCATATTTTCGTAAGTTGAATATGAATCGAATGCAATTATTGAGAAGCCGGTCCAGTTTATTGAGGAGATATGCATTCAGGTCGAGGTAACACACATCACCATAGTCTATCACTGGGAAAATTAACGTCTGCACTTGCATGGTCTTGGTTTTTATCGGGAGAAATTTTTTTAGTCGATAGAGGCCACGCAGAATATTCGTGACCTTTTGACTGACCCTGGTTACCTGAGTTTGCCAATTCAGGGTTGTGTCTATGTACAGACCAAGGTCTTTGGCTGTTTGACTAACGGGCAATACTGAACCATCAAAAATGATATCTGAGATGGCGTCAAAGTCAATTCTACATACCATTCTTGGGCTCCCCACGAAGATCACCTGACATTTGGACGGGTTCACGTTTAAGACGAACTTGCTGGACCAGTTTTTTATTGCATCCAGATCGTGGTTGATGCTGTCGATTGCTTCGTCAATGTTTTCTACTCTCGCATGTAAGTAGATCTGCAGGTCGTCTGCATACAGATGATACGAACACTGAAGTTTTTGAGTTACGAAGCCGATAAATATATGAATGAACGGATGAATATCCATACTCAGGTCAATTCAGGGCTTATACATGAGGTACTATTTTAACTTACTGTGTTCCAACAGATCTCACTGGGTTAGTTATTTGCTGAACATAATGATTTTGTTGTACATTGTCTTGAAAATCGATGCTTTTAGAGTTCGAAGACTCTGTAAATGCCGGCCATAGTGGTAAGAATGGTAAGGCCTCCGTGATGACTCTAACCATGCAATATTTCCCCTAATTTGTTTTTGGCCAACGTCTTGATTTGTAACCAAACATTGAAAGTAGTCCCCAAGATCATTTAAGTTTCTTGCAGTTATACCATTTGGTATCTTTCCACTCGCGTCAAAGACTAAAACTGATAATTAATATTTATTATTCAAACAGAATAAAACGATGTCTCGTCTCACACGCGCTTTATTTTATTTAAATTTGAAAAAGATCCTTTCTTAGTTATACAATTTATTCCTGAGGTTAACGACAAGTTTATTAATCATCAGCTCAAAAACCACAATCTATGTATAATACACAGATAGTAACATCTGTTATATTATCCAATAAATAAACGTATGTTTTTTGATATAATTTTTATCTGGGCTACAAACGTATTTGGGATTATACCGATCCTCTGGAATGAAACGAAAGACACAATGTGTATCAGCAACGTACACATACGTACGTACATGATTTGCTGAAATACAGATACAAATCACTTCAAATTGAACTCCCTGTTGTAGAGAACATCATAACAAATGCACTTTAAGCGGGCATCACCGAAATCTCTACTGAGCTGGGTATTGTGGGTTCAAAAATGGAACATGGAACAACACTTTGTGTGATCAAATTATTGTTCTGAGTCTGGGTGTTCCTTGTGTCCATTTCTTGAACGTTTGTAAAGACCCTCGCGACATAGGATGTGTACGTGTAATGCAGAAATAGTCTTATTAAAAAAGGAAGAGGGATTTGGTCTATTAGCGCGGTATAGTAGACCAAACCCCTCCATATAAGGAGAAGCCTATAATCAGCTGGTATACTGTTATATTTGATGATGATGATGATGTTACTATAGGTACGTGCAACAAAAAGAGAATATTAGTCAACAAATATTTTAGCTGATATTTATAGAATATATCCTAATGTTCCTTTTGTTTTTTTTTATGTTTAAGCTGCCAAAATGACTCTGCCCTGCCTGATGGAAATCATGAGCAGAATCCACGAGTGGTGGTTACTATCCTCAATGCAAAAAAGAACAATGCAGCATGGTGACCCACACTATGGCGGCCTGGTGAGATGCTTTTTCACGCACCGCTTAAAGGACCCGGGATCATAGTGGGAAGGAAACACCTGCGCTGGTAGTGAGTTCCAGGTTTTGGCCGCTCGGCACAGGAAGGAAGCACCGAAGCGATGAGTACGAGAACGTATGTCTTCTTCTTTCTTTCTTCTTCTTTTATAACTTGACATTTTGAAGACCAGGTAAAATGAAATGCAAAAAGAATCATTTCAATGATTAAAGACCTTGATATTGTCCTTTATCTTTAGAAGATTGTCATTAAGAATAATGCTATAGCCGGTATAATATATGATATGATAGGATATCGTGGCATATGTAAGTAATTTACGCTATCGTTGACACCTTTATTTTATGGAATCGAATATAATAATACTATTATAATACTTTTATCAAAACAGTAACGAAACAAGTATTCATCATCATCATCATCATGATGATGATGATGATGATGATGAATACTTTTATATCGCACTACAAATTACAAAAACTGACATAATAAAACATTTAGATCTACGTCAGTGATGAATTTTTATTTTCATTTTTGGAAGTGTGATAGGATAGATATATGTAATGCGTTGTGAAGATTCGTCGCTGTGCGAAAGTAACTCAGCAATTTTCTTACGCTATCATCGTAGTTATGTTAAATTCAATATGTTAAATTATTTTGAGTAAAAATCGAAAGGTCCAGTAAAGGCTCGTTTTACCCGACTGCGAAAGAAAAAGGGTTATGTTTTTCAAGTGCATGTATGTATAGTGAGTGTTCTAGAGCCTGAATGGCTTGTCGCATAATTATGTGAGTGGTGTCAATAGATTCATCTTTTAAAAAAAACATCACAGATTATTAGAGCCAAAAAGTAATCTTAAAAAAAAGTTTTCTAAATACTTCAAGTGTGGTACCAATATAAAGAATTTTCAGCGATGATTACAAATGTATATATTGAATGCATTATTTTATTTTTAAAGTGAAACTTCTTTATCGGCTTTGGGAAAAAATTTACTGTCACAGTTTTTCGGTTACGCGTCACATTTCTCTGTTACGCGCCGCGTCACATTTTTCCGCTACGCGCCATCATCTTTTTTTACCCCTACCACGGTTGGTTCAGACGAAGAGTACTTTCACAGTCTCCCACGGAGTAGGGATAGATAGTATATATATATATATATATATATATATACGAAAATGATTATACTTGAGATGATAAACGAATTTCAGAGTGGCGACCAGTTTAAGTAAAATATCATGTGTAATAAATATGAGTGAGAAAAGAACTTTATACTTACACTGAAAAAGAAGAGAAGGATTTGATTAAATAATTTGTAGCTGTTCAGTGCACTTTACAGGATCCAACACATCTTCAAACAGTTGCTGATCAATTGCACTGAGTGCATTTACCACGTATAGTGCACTTAATACAAAAACAAGTGATGATATTATTTTATCAATCATGGCGACGCTTGGTAAAAAGTGTTGATGTGAATAAAATCATTGATACCTCATTTATATATGTACGATTCAAAGTGTGCAATACAGAAAAACCTGCTATTTTATATTGATACTTGTTTCCGTCGAAAACGCGGTCTAAGTTTTTGTTAATTTATATCCGATTAAAATCTTGTAAATAGTTCACAAATTGACATAGATGACACATAGAGCCATACAACAGAAATCTCGAGATTGAAATTAATCAAAAGATTTAAAAGAACGAGAAGGAGAAGAAAAAGCAACAGTCATTCTGTTTTGTTGCAACCAATACAGTTGTATTCCGAAGAACTTTAGGTTGAATTTAAATTATAACGGAATCAATCTCTTCGTTGCCACTTTATTCATCAGCGCTGACCCTTAGTAGGTCCTTTTTTTCTATTTTTTTTTCTTTCTATTAAATACTTTTCTTGGCTATTTACACTATCAAAACAATATTTTTTATTGAAACAACATAACATCAAGCGCCTATTAAAATTTAAAAATCAATATATTATTATAAGCAATTGCTAAAATTATTGTTGCGTTGATTTGAAACTCTGTCAAAGAAAATAATTTCTTGTGAAAAAACCCCGATAACACTTATGGCCTGACCCGGGAATCGAACGCATAAAATATGTAATAAATGCACAACGCCATCTATCGAGCTCCATTGTAAACTTTTTCAATTCTTTGATTATAGTAAAATTCTTTAGTTCGAATTTAATTCGTTCTTTTTTATTCGAATAAAATTGTGCCATAATAAGAAGACCAAAATATTAAAATTTATTTATTACAGTTAAATGTTTACATCTTAATAAATAATATGTTAAGAAAGTTAAAAGGCCGAGCCGACTCGACCCGGACAGTACTGCCCTCGTACAGAAAATAAACGTAAAATGACAGCGTTCGTGCTGTTGTTTCGTTGGTCAATGCGAGAACGGAGGCCCAATGATGTAAAAGTGTCACTAGGCCGCCATGGTGTGGGTCACTATAGTTGCATTGTCTGCATTTGCAGTGACTATGGTGAGTACCACTCTTAATTTTTGCTTATGCTTTCCATCAGGCAGATTAGAGTAATTTTGGCAGGGCCAAACATGAGAAAAAGATGTTTTTAAGATTCAATGTGAAGTGGCACAATTTCCTACTGATCAGCTAAAGATCTTGATGCAAAGGCATATACGACAATCCTATATGTAATCAGTTTCTTATAAAATCCTTAGTTATGAATTTTTCACGATTACTTCGTCTTCCGTTGGTTGCGCAACAGCAGGTGTTTGAGGTGACTTTTTATAACCTCCTAAAAAAGAAATATGTTTTTATTTATTTATTTATTAACTTAATGCACATGAGGTACAAAGGCGGACTTAATGCCAATAGGCTTTATCTACCAGTCAACCTACAGGTGTTGCAGAAATATGATACGGTAGGTGCAAGGACAACATTTTGAACTCGGACTAATAGCAATTATGCAGATACTAGATAAGCATATACAATTATACTACTACATATATAACAGACACACAATATATATATATATATATATATATATTCTGATTTCGGTAGGAAGTGCATTCCACAGTAGGACTGACTGCACATAAAAGGAACTATTGATAAAGTTAGTGGTGTGAGAGGGGCATAGAAGAAGCAGGTTGTCAGTTGACCGAAGACTTCGGTCGTGGTTGGAACATAAGAAGCGGAAATGTGGTACCAAGTATTCGGGCAATGATGGAGAGTTCAAAAAAGAAAAAAGAGAAGTCAGGGCACGTAGACTGCGGCGCTGCCGAATGGGTAGCCATTGCAACTTGGAACGTAAAGTAGACACATGATCATACTTGTGAAGATTAAAGACGAATCGAATGCAGTTATTGAGAAGACGCTCTAGTTTATTGAGAAGGTCTGCATTCAGGTCAAAATAACACACATCACCATAGTCGATCAAGGGAATTATTATAGACTGGACTAGCGTGACTTGGTTTTAACAGGAAGGAAGTTCTTAAGACGATGTAAAGCACGAAGACAATAGGTGACCTTCTGACTGACGTGGCCAACCTGTGCCCGCCAATCAAGTGTCGAGTCTATATATAACCCCAGGTTCTTTACTACTGTATTTATGGGTATAATACCCAAAATGTTGTTGTAGACAATTGGTGGGAGGACTGCCATGTCCAACCTACTCAGCATCAGCTTGCTCCCTACGATGATAATTTGACTTTGGTTGGATTTACCGATAACCCAAACCTCGCAGACCAGTTTCTTATGAAATCTAAGTCATTGTTGAATTTGTCAATTGCGTGTGGGATGTCCTCAACCCTTGACTGCGTGTAAACCTGTAGATCATCAGCGTGTAGGTGATACGAACACTGAAGATGTTCGGTTACGGGATTAATAAAAATTGAGAATAATAAGGAAGATAATATACCGCCTTGAGGGACGCCAGTGCAAAGATTACACCATTTCGATGACAGATCATCAATGCGAACACACTGTTGTCACCCCTGAAGATAGGATGAGAACCATTCCAGGGCTTCTGAGGAGATCATAAGATGGGAAAGGATAGCCAGTAGAACTTCATGGCAAACAGTGTTCAAGGCATTCGAGAAGTCAATCAAAGCCAGCACTGTGACTTTAGTGTCCTCCATACCTTGCCGTATATCGCCAGTCACTTTGAGGAGAGCGGCGGTTGTGCTGTGACCAGATCTGAACCCAGATTGTAAAGGACTGAGCAAATTCTGCTGATACACAAATTGTGAAAGCTGCCTATGAACACAGGCCTCCAGTACTTTAGAAAGGAAGGGAAGAATAGAAATTGGTCGAAAGTGTTCAGGGAGAGAAGGGTTACTTATTTTGGGTAAAGGTATGATGAAGGTCTTACGCCAGAGCGAGGGAAAGGTATAAGAGTCGAGTGAAAAATTTATGACATGTGATATTGCTGCTGTTTTTAGTTTCAATTACAGTTTTTATATCAATCGCTACCATATTTCAAGTTTCATCATTTAGGTTCATTTAAACAAACGCAATATTAAAGAAATTATCTAGTTCAAACTTTCTGACCAAAACCATTTGGAGTACTAAATGTGTATGCTGCGAAGATATCATCAGGCCTGCCTGGTATAGTACTATAAAACCTCTTTTCCAAAGAAAAGATTTTGTCCAGCAGTGGACGATAAAGGACTGTTGTTGATGATAATAATGACACTAACTACTTTAACTTTTAGCCATTCATCAGCACTCAAATGCATACGTATTATCTTGTTCACTCATTTTTTCTTTTGTAACTACCTTACCACTGGTTGTAATACATTTAGCGCGTGGTTGATGGTAATACGTACTATAGTGCACTAAACTTCGTTATTTCTTTGGGAATAAAGGTAAATTTTATATATATTTTGTTTTATACTTATGCTGCCAAAATGACTCTGCCCTGCCTGAGGGAAAGCATGAGCAGAATCCAAGAGTGGTGGTCACTATCCTCAATGCGAAAAAGAACAATGCAGCATGGTGACCCACACTATGGCGGCCTGGGGAAAAGGGGGATGGTGAGGGGGATAGGGGCGTTGGATTGGGGTATGGGCCTCCGGTATCCTCACTCACTCGATGAAACACAGCGTAAGCGCTGTTTCACACCGGTTTTCTGTGAGGCCGTGGTATCACTCCGGTCGAGCCGGCTCATTCATGCCGAAGCGTAACTGGCTTAGTGTGTTTACATAGTAGTAGTGGAAGTAATCTTCTCCCTCTAGAGGACGACTAGAAACATAATTTTTGACAATAATATGTGTGTTTTTTGCAAACATCTTTCATATTTTTGTTGCAGAAGCATATAAATTTTAGGCAAGATCTTATTTCATTAACCTTATTCCACATGATTTAATACAGTTAAATAATACGTAAATCTTAGCAAAGATTTAAAATTACGAATTGATACCTCATTAATTAAAATAGGTATTGTAGTTAAGACGCTACGATATATCATTTAAAAATTCATAGATTTCTAAAAATATTATTCTTAATTCGGGTTGAATAAAACATTTCTCAGTATTATCCTCAGTTTACCACGATATTTAGCATTAACTTCAGTGAAATTGCTTCAAAAATTAATGCATTCAAAGGCATAATTAAAAAAACAATCAGAAATGACTGGAAATATGTAGAGGTTGACGATTCTATCAAAATATTGTAATTGTATATTAAAGAACGAAATGTACAATACAAACCCCAGAAGTATTAATGTTGCAGGAAGATTGTACAGGAAACTAAATACAGAAGCGCTGACAAGGGCAATAAGTAAAAATAATGAAAGCATAATCCACGCTACTTTCTTTTATCCAGAGAGGAAAACTAGCAAGAGTGGACTTAATATATACAGTTGTGTATCCACAGAAAGGTACCAACTGCTTGTTATACACTGAAACATAAAATTACAATCAAGATTAAAACTAAACAAGATTTATGCAGTAAATGTAAGCTAAAAAATGTAAAGAGAGGGAAGTAAATTTACTATTTATTTATTTGTAGGGTTCACATAATTTGGCACATGTAGTAGAGTAGACCAATATGTTCTACAATTTTCTGCTTGTTCAGCCATACCTGACCAGTTCGGCCCATCAGATACGTGATTAAACGCAGATGCTTGAAGAAGCACCATGGCAGCTAGTATAGGAAATAATCGCATAAGACGGCCCTGGGAAAAGAGATGTATTGACTTAACAAATTTACCTAAAATACGAAAAAATAAGTAATGAAAATATAGGAAATACAAAAGTAACAATTACATAGTAAAATCGAATTGAATGGTAAGGGCAGAAAGCGCGTGGGGTAAAACACATCGCTAGTGTATTTTAATCGCAAGTAAAGCAATAATCACAACACGTTCTGATTTGAATATACATCGATACACATTGAAAATCAGTTTTGAAGTACGTGCCGCCCGATTATTTTTATAATTCTGTCTCACAAATAAATCGGTGTTCATCAGTTCTTTCGTTACTTTCGACCAAGAAAGTGAAAGTGAAGCCCTACATTACATTTTTTTTCTTTACCTATTGGAGAAAGGACGACAACGCATATTTCTTGCTTATAGGTGTCAATTGGCACAATACTCATTTCCCAAGTCCCATCTAACTGGCCCAATACCAAAAAAACTATAAGTATTTACTTTTCGATAGTGATTAATGTCAGTTCACTAACCTCTAGTGACTTTTCCTAGGTTAGTGTATACCACAAGCATACCACTGAGTAAGAAGAACATGTCGACTGCAAGTGGTGCTGCTGTGGCTAATACATACCCCATCTCTCCTATCATCTGTGAAAAATATTCTGATTACAGAGAAAACAAATAGAAAAAGATAGAAAACTAATATTGGTACAACATAATAAGAAGTTTATTTAGGTTATTTAAATCATGTAGGAATACTCACCTGAACTGCATGTATCAGGTTGTAAATATAACCATAGAAGTATAACACATAAACGTGATGAATGACAATCCATAACATGGAGATGGCACGAATGCCATCGAGGCATTCCAATGTATCCGGAGCAGATTTAAAGATAAAGAAACGTTGAGTATTCGTGTAGATGGAGAATGAATTGTAGAGTCGGCTTATGTTTGAAGTATCTGTATAAAGAATATATACATTAAATCAAAGCAAATACAAGCATTTTAAGTTTTTGAAATATATTTAGTCAAAAAATTCTAAGCATATTTAATTATAAAAAAGTAGAATTAATGTCAAATAAGATGTATTTTTGTTTAGTTTTAAGAGTTTAATGCTACGTTTTAAAAATGAAAATTGAGAACAATAGCGTTCCATTCACCATGAATACTGCTTATAGAAATAGCATTATCTTGATCTTGAATCGATCAACTAAATCTATAGGCACTGGCAAAGCTTTAGAAAAGAAATAACAAAAACTTTAACTTACTTTTGACACCAAATCTTTGATAGAGATCGTAGCATGTGCTGATCAAAACAAATAATCCAATAGCGGAGAATATTCCACTGAAAAAAAATTAAATAAATGAAAAAAAGGGTGAAGAGAAAGTACGAGAAATTTTATTACGCAATAGAGGAGTAGTTGTTATTCCGCACTTCTTTTACATACTGTTCAGCCTATTGTTACCCCTCTGCCAACGCCAACCATGCCAGTCTTATGCAGCCATTTTCTTCTAATTGTCGAAATATCATGCAGCAGAGCGCATTGTATTACTTTTGCCTAATCGCGATCTCCAATCTACGTATCGATTTTAGAGGCCATTAGTCCGCTTTGAGACATAACCGGCCCTATTCCACACAGCTAGCTGATTCCATGTCCGTTACTCTAATACTCTATCAAATTTTATTGTTTACGGATTCTATCAACTAGGAAAACACCCAATATCGCATGTTCTATTGCATGCTGAGAAGCTTCAAACTTCTTTTTTGGCTTTCAGCATTTGCGGGCTCGGTGTACCCTGCTAAATAATGGACGAGGCTCTGGCGACCGACTTACGGCGGTATAAAGTAACGGTGAGAATTACTACATTTCTGTACTGAACGCGAGCAGCAGCGTGCTAAATAATGACTCACATCATTGTGGTCGCCAACTTGCGTGCCAACTGGGGTCTGCCTGTTTTAGTTTCATTGGTAGTAAGCTCATTATCCGTACTTGTTATGATCAGTGAAATCGTATCTTGTACGTACTTGTTTTATGCAACTGTAATACAACTGTAGCTACTTCAAATAAGTATTTTTAAATAAAACAGGAAAAAATATGGAATCGCAATGTGGAGAAAAAATTACTTCAAATTGTTTTACTTAAATCTAATCCTAAGGTAAAATTATATACATTAAAAATATTTTTTAATAAAAAGTACTTACAAAGCTGTGTAATCAGCAGCGACAAACGGTTTGTCATTTGGTAGCCGATAAAAGTTTACCCTGTAATCTATGAAGGAAGGAATAGCAATGTCGTCTGTATCGTTGTCAGTGCACACTTTGGGTATACAAAGGGCTATAGAAAAACTTGGGTCAGCCAGCACTTGATTACTACTGAAAATTAAAAAAAGAGCATAACATATAATCCATCAATGTACACACATCTATGTTTCTAAAGAGGTAGCCTTAATTTTTATTAATTATTTAAACCAGATAACAAAAACCTCAACTTGTGCATAGAAAAATAAAACGACAAATATTCTGGTGTAGAAAAACTCTGGCACCCCATGATAGGATTCAACTTGTATTATGGGTACCAGGGCTCTCTCACAAGGAAGGTATTGGTATTATAAGCTAAGAGTAGCATCTTAAACAAAATTAAAACTACACATTGAAATAATTAAAAAAAGCATGCTAACAATAGTAATGGAACTTAGAGAAGTATTCTAATTCAAACATAAAATTATTCAACACAATTGATTAAAATCTAAAATTACATAAAAATTATGTTCATGAACAAAAACTAACAATGAAATCATAATCAAAAGTATCAATTAATTAAAACAAAATTAAAATTAGACTAAAAAATTTACCTAAATCTTAATAAGTCAGAAATAATTAAAAATTTGAATTTAAATCAAATCTCACATTTAAATAGAATTCAAATTATTAAGTTATCCTCTTCTGAAATTTCAAACAGCCCATAAAAAATGTAATAATAAGTACATCACTTAAGGAATGCGGCCTAGTGGTCATACGAAACAAATACTTCGATATATTTTAGATTCTTCAGTAATAGGACCTTACAAAATAAAGTAGTATTTAAAAAAAAAACTGTATATTTAAAGCTCCGAAGATTGCTAAGTTAAGTTAAAGTAGGTAGTTAAGTTTTGCGAGAGGATCATAGCATAGCATAGATCGAACTAAGTGGCGTGAAATTGGAGAGGCCTATGTCCAGCAGTGGACTGCGATAGGCCGATGATAATGATGATGATGAACATTGTTAAAATAAATTTATTGGTACTTTTAAAAATAATTACAGAGCTGAATTGGCGCTCATAAAAAATGAAACTAAACCATTCCATGAAAAATTTGATTACTGACATTGAAGTAGATGAGCAGATAATTTGAAACCCAATTGAGATAGTGTGTAGATTCCATGAATGCTAAATATTTTTTTATAAGACACGAAAACATATCTCTGTTGAATTTGATAGGGATAGACAAAAAATTAGTTTTTCAGGAGAGCAGTTTAAATGAAATGAAAAATCTTTAAAATCTATAATGAGAATCCCTTTGAATTTTTTTTAAATCACTGTATAATATATCTGATTTCTAAAATAAATAAGAGATATGACTTTTCTAGAACAAAAACAAAACATGATCCTATAAAAACCACCACGCTTCAGACATTCGTCAAACCGTTATTGATTTATTTCTATTCAACATTGGATTAAACCTACTATGAATGTTTTTTACTTTGACAACATATTTTCGTTGAGAACGGCACTATTCCAAATAGAACAAACGTTTCAACTTAAAAATTTCTATACTATCTCTCATTTGTTTTTACCCAACTGTGAAAGAGGTGTATGTATGCACGAATGTTTTTTTTAGTGCAGGCACCCGCCATCTCAGGTTGTTACTGCCTTTCAGCATCCTGTGATTCTTTTAAGTTTCATAGATTGTTTTTTACGTTTATTTAATGATACTCAATTACAATTAATTTTGATGAAGGAATTGTCTAAGTCTATTTACATTGTCATAACAGGTTCAATCAACAACCCATAATGTCCCACTACTGGTGGGAACGTATCGTTAAGGCCATACGTCCCCAACCTGGCCGAGTGCGGGTTGGGGATTGACAAGAAAACGTTGTGACTACGTAATCTTACCGTTGAAAGTTTTTAAGCCACCCAAAGGCCTCCAACTAAGCTTCATGGCTGTTATGCTATACTATGAAGTGTCATAAAAGTAACGAATACGCTGGTTAAGAATATTCGGGAGCAACCTATTAGGGACTGCCAAACAGGTTGCTCCCGAATATTCCAAACCAACGTATTCGTTACTTTTAACACTATTTTAGCTCAATATTTTCTTCAGAAGCTGTCCTCGAACGTTCCAAACCAACCCTATTGCACATTTTTGTTACTACATTTTGTTGTATCTATTTTAAAAGCTTATCAATCTATCTTACGCTACTCTATTGCTTATTCTCTACAGTACTTACTTTCTATGCCTATTCTTGCCTTATTTTCTATAGTTTTTAACGTAACAATATTTTTCTTATTTTACTTTTAATGTTATTTGCTATCAACCTTATGATTGAGTAATATATACTAAATTTTTAGAATTTATATTATATTTTTAATTTAAATTTATAATTTATCAATTGCTTAGGCTATTTATTTCTTTTATTAACTATAGTTACGATTTTTTCCCAATATTTAGTTAAGTATTTACTTAGAAATTTACAAGTTAATATTTCGCTCAAATGTTCCCTACATAATTTTTTGTCTATTTGATTTTCTACATACTTGCACTCCTTTTGCAGTTGGGTAAAAACTAACTAGACATTGTATAGAAATTGTTAAGCTGAAACATGTTGTCATAGCCTAAGATATGCGGGGGAAGTAAAAACAAAAAACACCCAGAAAGGTTGCGCACAGGGATCTATTAGCGGGCCGATGCTCTGGAATCTACCCCTCAACCCACTATTACACGAAATGGATCAACGGGGTATATATTGCCAAGGATACGTAGATGACGTTGTCCTTGATTTCTCGAGAGATATGGCACTCGAAGTATCTGAGCAGATCGATGCGACTGTCTCTCGTGTGCATGAGTGGGGAGTCCGAAATAAACTGAGATTCGCACTGCACAAAACTTATACGATGGTAATAACGCAGAAGTTAAAATATGAAACCTCATTCCTGACTATGGGTGGCACCGGCATTGAGACGATAACGGAGATTGAAGTCCTGAATCTTACAATTGACAGCATGCTCACCTTCAACACTCACGTCGGCAATATATGTAAGAAGGCTACCAATATCTACAAACAGTTTTCGCGTGCGGCAAGATTAAGTCGGGGCTTGCACACTAAGATCATCAGGATGATCTATACAGTGGCCGCCGAACCCGTAACTATTTACGCGGCAAGGGTGTAGGCACCTGCAATCAAAAAGGTAGCAGCCCAAAAACCCTGAACGTCATTCAACTAGGTTTTGCACAAAAACTGTTCAAGTCATACCGTACAGTTTCCTTTAATGCAACGGTTCCCTAAAATGCCAGTACTGGCCGGGATACTACCTCTCGACCTCAGAGTACAAGAAGCAGCCGCTCTGAACGAGGCGAGGAGAGGTCGTCCCGAGCTAGTGCTGGCAGATAGAGAAGCGGGGGGCGTAGTGGAGTTTACGGAAGTTCCTAACCCACGACACATATGACACTTAGTTTCGCAAGGCAGCAAGCTTGACGGTAAAGTCGGAGCAACACTATCCATTTGGACTGGTGAAGCCGAGACGAAAGTGGTCAAGCTCAGTCGGACTGCGTACTGCACGGTGTATCAAACGGAACTTCTTGCCATATGTAGAGCCTCGAGTGAGGTGCTGAAACGTAACGAACGCGCATACGGTATCTAGAGTGATTCTAGATCCGCATTGGATACCATCATCAAATAAGGAGCCCTGCATCCGCTCGTAGTAATGATGCGCAGTGACTTAAAACAAGCTTTTGTACAGAATAGAACTATGAATTTGTTCTACGTAAAAGCTACGTGGGTCTCACAGGGAACGAGTGCCGCGACGACTTGGCGAAAGAGGCAGCACTTTCGTGCCGGAGAAGGCCTGACTGTGATCAGTACCCGATCTCGTTCGCCAAAGGGTGCATCCGCGAGATTACTGTAGATGATTAGAACCGGAGGTTCCAGTTAGGCGAAACCACCTACCAAAAAATACACTACCTAAAAAACCACTACTGTATTAGCGTATCATGGCTATATAAGTTTTGTATTGAGATATGGTTTGATAGTTTCTCGAGGGGGAACAGATACTTTATCGCACAGAAACGATATATCAGAGTCATAGTTAGAATTGCACAAGACGAAACGTGCAAACCGCATTACATAAACTCGGATTGACTCCCTATTGTATGTACATTTTCGAGATATCGATTTTTGTATAACACATCTAAAACTGTTTACCAAAGCAAACGATAAGTATCCAAGAAAAGTCAGATACCCAAGTAGGTTGGTTTTAGAATATACTCCAAAAACAACTTTGTATCAAAATAATTGTTAGTATTGTTTGTCAATGTGCAAAAGAGTGTATAATAAAATTCCTGCCTCAAAGAATTGCCAATGAGTCGTTTCAAGAACCGTCTCAAGAGATGGCTCCTGGAAAAGTCATATTGCCCACTCAAATAATATCTGAATTAAAAATGGGAATATAGTTTAATTACTGAATATTTAATTAACATGCACGTGTATGTAAAATAGACCATTTCATCATTTCATTTCAAGGATAAAGAACTTTCACAATACATTAATTAAGGGTTAATCATAATATGAACTTTAGGTAAATGTGTAATTTAACTTACCCTCTAGATTTGTTGAATACTCTTTAACCGAATATTGTCATGAAAATCGTTATCGTGAAGGTTTGAGGGATTTGTAAATGCCGGCCAAAGAGGAAGGTGTTGTAAATTCGCTGGAGGGACTCCGACCATGCAATATTTTCCTTAAACTTGATGTGGGCCTACTTCTTGATATATGGCTAAACACTGGAAGTAGTCCCCAAGATCATTAAAGTTTCCTCCACTTACACCATTAGGTATTTTGCCACTGGCGTCAAAGACTGAAACAAGAAATTTTATAAGTTAGGGACCTTGAAAAAATAATCCCGTAAAGTTTTTTATATAGTAATTAATAAACTACTGTGTATGTAAATGGGTCCGTTTTAAAAATTGATGGGTAATGTGAACCACCAAGAGACCTTTTCGAAAAAACACAAGGGCATAAAACAATAACATTCAGCATTATGCCGTCACTTGTAAGCTGTCCAACTGAGTACAGATGAAGGGGAGCGGGTAGCAGCCCTCAATTTTTCTCCCTTGTCACGTGATTTTTATACAGAGTTGCGAAATAATGGATTAGAAGAGGTATTGAAATTGTATGGGACCGATGCTGTATTAAATAGTGCGCGGCAAAGTTGGATTCTCCTGATCAATTCGGTCATTTAATTTTTTACGAGATCGGTTTCTTTCAATTTGAATAGCTCTTCTAATCCATTATTTTGCAACGCCGTACAAAAATCACGTGACATGGGAGAAAAATCGAGGGTTGCCCTTTCAACGGCACTCAATTAGACAGCATTACAAGTAACGGCATAGTGTTGAATGTTAATGTTCTATGCCCCACTCTATCTTTCTAAAAAGGTCTCCTGGAGGTTCACATGACTCATCATTTTTAGACACGGGCCCGTAGTCTATTGTGTATAAGTGTATTTTTTAAAGGAGGATGTGAATCCTTTTACCACTCTAACGGCTACGTATCGCAAATATTTTGGTAGGTTTTTTATGCTGAATATTTTACGTTATATTTCAAACATAAGTCCTTTTAGAGTTAGATTTTATCAAAATGATTTATGGTGATAAGTTATTTAAGTTTTTTCTAAGTTTCCTAGTTTTCGATGATAATAAATATTTACCCTACAATAAAAATAAATCATCTTTATTTATAGTCTTCTATTTTGCACTACACATCAAACATTTTTACATGTTTATGTAGGTAATTATTTATTGATATAGCATAATATGTATTATGTCATACAACTGAATCATAAGGCTAATATTATCTTGATAAGTTAACATATCATCAACCCAAGTATGATAGACTATATACTGTAGTGATTTATATTTATTAAGTTACACAAAAATTAAACGAATATTTCATGACAATATTTTTATATAAGTGTTTATACTCTACAGGCCATAAAATCATTCTTGTTGAGTTTAGTCATACTATGTCTGAAAGCATGGATCTCACAAGAAATATGTGATATAATGGATTGTGTAAATTTATATTTTGAAGAGGAAAAGTTATAGAGGGTAATCTCTGGCTATTCTGAATCAGTTTAGCTCTATATGTAATGATCCAATAAATTATTACGACGATAGCCGTCATACACGTGGGCAGAGTCACGGAAAAAATCAGTTGATCATAAAAAAGTCGCAATTATTGTAAGCTATGAAACAGGATGCCCACAATACAAGCTTAATTGCAAACATTATTCGTCACTGCTGACAATAAATAAATATATTTCCGACATAAATATTTCCGACTTCTAACACACAACGCCATCTAGTCCCAAACTAAGCAGAGCTTGTATTATGGGTACTAGACAACTGATATAATACTTATATACTTTTTTTTTCTTTTTGTAAATGCATACATATCATACATAGAAAACACCCAAACTCCGAAACAAATATTTGCAGATCATACAAACATTTGATTCGACCCGGGAATCGAACCCGAGACCTCAGAAACAGCAGTCGCATACGCTACCGCTAGGCTACCGAGGCAGTCAAGTGCAGACTGATGTGATATCTCCACCAATCATGTGGCGGCGTGCTGTTAGCGGTGTCGTTAGACATCGCTAACGCGACTGGCGCGCCTGGCTATCAGGGGTGTCTGTCATTGAGGCGCTGTAGGCAAGGACAAGACGAAACCTCTGTGCTAGGTCGCTTCCATCGCGGTCAACTTGGTCTTCGTCCCGGTTCGGGCCCAGGTGAAGTATCTGGGTCTGATCTTTGACGGCAAGTGGCTCTTCGATGACCACTTCCGATGACTTGCTCCAAAGCCTGGATGACTTTTGCACAATTTGGATGGAGCCAGAATCGCGACAAGACAGTTGTACACGGGGGTTGACCGTTAGATGTTACTCAATGGTGCACCGGTGTAATGGCGACCCTGACAATCTAAAATAGGGGACGCTTCTGGCTCAGAGGATTTTGACGGTCAGAGCGATACATGGTTACCTCACCGTATCGACGGAGGCGGAAGTCTTCGCCGCAGTTTATCGGCGAGCGGTTGACTTCCGGGTGGAAAACGGCTTTCGCCCTCCGCCCAAAGAGGTATGTGAGTGGTGTGATGCTGCTCATCGAGTTACGATGACTCGTATTTTGTCTCAGCTGGAGACTCCAAACGCTGGCTTTACCACCGGAGAGACTCATCAGCCGACTATCCTCGAATGGGCAGGGTGGCAGCACGGGACCCTTTCCTTCCGACTAAAGTAGGTCCTTTCCGGGGATCGTTGCTTCGGGTAGTACCAGCACTCGGTCACTAGGAGGGAATTCAGTCCCGCGTGCAACCACTGCAACTGCAGCGAGGATTCGGCCCAGCACGGGTGTCGCAGCGTCATGCCCTCACTGCAGTCATTGAAAGAGATCGCTGCGAGCCGTGATACGCTCCATGGCAGGTAGCGGCAGCTATTTTACGGCTGGCACAATCTTCTGCGAAGATGTTGTTGCGACTTCCACATACAGCATCAACATAAATTAAACTACAGCCCACTGTTGAGTAATGGGTGTTTAGTCCCTCCAACACAAAGGGAGGATCCTCCGACCAGGCGAGGTGATCATGCCCGGCGGACCACTACCCAACGGGCCACTGCTCAACGGTTGATGTTGGGAAGTTGTATATATGTTAATTGGCGCGAGAACTTCTATGGCGCGATTTGGAATTGGTACTTTCTTAGTTTTCTTAGTTGCTCCGTAGTTCGATGTTTCTTCGGTAGATGGCGCTGTAGTGTATTTTATGTTGACGCTGTATGTGGAAGTCACCACAACGTCATTTCACAAAAGGAAGCAGCGAAGAGGGCCCGGGAGGATGACCTACACTCGGACCCAGTTCACCACTCGTGAACCAAGCGGTGGACGCGCGCCTACTAGCGCTTCATGCTGCCTTGAGTGTGTCGTTGCTCCATCCGCTTAAGTGGCCAGCCGCAAAGGAGCAACCTCAGGGGTAAATTGGCACACCATCTGGTTATATTCGGTCAGATTCCGACACAACACCCCACCGCAAACTTGGTGAGGGCCTATAGGGTACACCCGTAAAAAAAAAGTGAGTATAACTATTATTGCATTGTCTGCATTCGCTGAGTATGGTGATAACTACTTTTGGATTCTACTCGTATTTCGTGCATTCACCACTGCTAGAGCACTGACACAGGACTCAAACAAGCTATTGCTTGTTTTTGTTTTGACGCTATGATTGATAAACTAAGTTTATTAACTTAGTTTATCAATCATAGCGTCTGCTCGGCAGCAAATGCTAAGAAAATGTTAAGAAAATCATTGAATGCCTCACTTATAAGTAAATTCGTTTCGATGTGTGCGATAAAGATAACCCAGTGACTTTGCTTCTATCGTGGCTTAAATCAAATTGATAATCATGTGTCTATGCACACCAGGTATGGATACATAATTATTACTGGCGTGAAAAACTAATATTTTCAAAAATACAATCTCAACAGTACAGTTGCGTAAACATAACTTGGACCAGTAGACGATAAAACATATCTACACTCTAAAAATATATCAGGTGTATTATGGGCTTCCGGTATTCTCACTCACTCGGTGTAACACAGCGCAAGTACTGTCCCACACCAGGTTTTTGTGATCCGTGGTATCACTCCGGTCGAGCCGGCCCATTAATGCCGAAGCATAGCTGTCCCACGATAAGCTGAAATCGAAAAAAGATAAATTTAATTTAACGAGAGATAATAAATGTATAAAGCTGTTCATATGTTGAGTTGATCTATCACAAAATCGTTTATTTAATTAGTGAAGTATCAATTTGATTTCCGGAAATATATAGATGTGGTAAAAATATATTCGACTATCTATGAAATTAATAAAAAAATCCAAGACTATCCATTTGAGTCTACTACTACACCGCTGATAAATGGGATAAATTATATGACGAGTCACCTCAAGATATCTGATTACTGCAGTCCAGGTACGCCTATAAGTTAGAAATGACAAGTGTGTTGCAGACCTCCCAGGTTGAAAATACCGATCGAAGGATCAGGACGCGACTTATTTGCAGTATACCCACTTTACGTCATTCTGTAAGCCCTCTAAAGCTTAATTTGTAAATATTTGAATCTCAGTAAGTAAATTGTAATTCTTACAAGGAAATAATGATCTTATACCACATGAAACAAGAATATCAAGTTAGTATCTACTAAATACAAGACACACCCTTCACCTTGTATTATAAAATATATCTAAATATTAGTATCTACGTTGTACGGTGGTATAAATCATTAAACAATAACTTATAAATAGTCAATTACTTTATTTAAACGTACACGAGGCATGTGTCAAATTGCTAGTTACAACACTATTTATGCACAATAAAACTGTCGGTATCTTCAATTCCTTTTCTTTTTTGCTACGAGTTTTACTGCCAGCCACTAGCGAGCTACCGTCGTTGTGTTGAGATATCTTAAATTAATTGTTATAATTACCTAAGTGTATACGTGACCCGAATTTATTCGGTAATTAACTTTCGTATTTTAGTCTCCAGCCTTCTTCCATTCCGGGGCTATAAGCGTACTTGGTCGCTATTAGTTTGAAAGTGATTTTACTTATTTTTTTTATTTATATTTTATGCATATTAATAGTGACAAAGGTGGACTTAATGCCGTAGGCATTTTCTACCAGTCGACCTTAGGGTGATGCAGAGCCAACACAAGGTAGATGCACAAAACTAAGCATAAGTTTATATCATATATGAATAATAAATAATTAAACCATCAATAGTAATTATATTAATATATATAATGAACGCGTATTTAAATACTTACAATTACATACACATAATTACACATAAATACATAATATATATGCAATATAATTTTATATGGGGACAGTACGATGGCATCAAGGTGGATCTGATAGAATGTGTAGAAAATGTTTTCACAATAAGTGTTTAAAACGTTGCCTAGTTTTAGCCATCTTGATCTCGAGAGGGAGCTCGTTCCATAGAAGGACAGCTTGTACGAAGAAGGTTGAGCAGAAGTTGTAGAAGCATATTGTTGGAAGACCTAAGGTATTTAGTGTGGTTTGAAAATACTTACTGAAATTGAGTAGTTAGGTAGGAAGGAGAGCTTGAAGAGAAGAGTAGAAAAAAAGGGTAGTTAACGCCCGTGTCTGTCTACGTTAGCGAATTGGAAGCCACTTCAAATGAGACCGATACTCGGACAGGTGATCATATTTCCGTAAGTTGAATATGAATCGAATCTAATTGTTGAGAAGACGGTCAAGCTTATTCAGCAGATCTGCATTCAGGTCAAAGTAGCACACGTCACCATAGTCGATAATTGGGATTATAAGGGTCTGGACAAGCATTCAAGTAGTTTTCGTTGGCAGAAAGTTCTTAAGCCTATAAAGAGTCCGTAGCGAGCCTGTGACTTTCTGACACACAGATGCAACTTGTTTTCGCCAGCTGAGAGTTGTGTCGATGTACAATCCGAGGTCCTTCACACTTTCACAGTATGGGATAATCATACCATCATATCTAAGTGGTGGAAGTGAAGCAAGGTCTAACTGGCTAATGCGACGGTTACTTCCGATGATGATACCCTGACATTTATTTGGATTTACTGATACGCTAAACATATCGGACCAGTGTTTAATGGCTGCCAGGTCTCTATTAACGATCGAGACCGCGGACGATACATCGCACAACTCTGTTTGATAATATAGCTGCAAGTCATCAGCATACAGATGATAGGAACACTGAAGTTTTAACGTGGTGAGATTAATGAAGATTGAAAAGGGAAGAGGTGAAGGAATACCGCCTTGGGGGACGCCAGCATCGAGACGACACCAGCCAGAGGAACAATCTTCCATCGTGACTGACTGCTGACGATCCCGAAGGTAAGAGGAGAACCAGTCTAGCGCTTCTTGAGAGACGAAGAAATTGGATGGGACAGCAAGGAGGAGTTCGTGACTGACAGTATTAAAGGCATTGGAAAAATCAACCAGTACCACGATAGTAACCTTAGCATTTTCCATTCCCGCCTTAATGTCACCAGTCACCTTAAGAAGGGCAGAAACCGTGGTGTGTCCTGGTCGAAACCCAGACTGAAGAGGACTAAGTAGGTTGTTAGAATAAATAAAGCGGGAGAACTGTTTATGGACGCAGGCTTCTAGCACTTTGGAGAGAAAAGGAAGAATAGAAATAGGACGAAAATGACTGGGAAGAGACGGATTAGAAATTTTAGGCAATGGGCGTACATACGCTTTACGCAACAAATCAGGAAATGTGCCAGACACGTGAGAGAAGTTAATAACATGGGAAAGAGTGGGAAGAAGGTGAACTTTTAATGTTGTGATCATTCTCCGGGCCTTGCTATCGCAGCCGACTGCTTGGGATTTGATAGACAGGATTATTTTCTCAATTTCTCCTTCTGCGACTGGAGCGAAGTGAAAAAGGCTTAAGTCAGAACACGGTAGACTATTGTTATAATTAAGAGTATTATGTTCAGATAGACTGTCCAATGTAAAAGGTGTAGTGAAATGTTGATTCAGGGAATCGAGACTTACTGACTGTGAAAAGTCTACATGCCGCGATCTTCCGATACCGAGAGTTCCAAGGAACTTCCAGATCTCGGAAGGAGAGGAAGAAGAAATATTATCTAGAATATGGCGGCGTTTAGCGCTCCGTATCATCTGGTTACACCGATTTCTTGCAGTCTTATATAGTTTCCAGTTGACTTCGACACGATCCCTCTTAAAAGTTCTAAAAGCTTGATTTCGGTGTTTCATTGCCATCCGTATATCTTTGGTCATCTAGGGTGCGGGCGGTCGCTTAACCCTAATTTATCTCACATACCTGCAATCAAATTAAGTGAATTTGTGATTCTATAATTGTAATTGCTTTAATATTTATTTGATACTCGTAATGTTGTATGATAATTTGTAAACATGCAGCGAATGTCTGAACGTATATTTGTTGCGCGTTTTGGGCTGTGTGTAGTACCTGCTGAGGCCGCCTACCTTCTCCGGTTCAAAGTCCATGGTACCAGAACAAATAGTACGAGTTTATCTTCTGGCACGAGTCGTAGCAGACTACGTTAGCGTCTGCAGCCGGAGCGTTGGGTGACGTCACTGCACCGCGTCACCAACGAGAGCCAGTTCCCCTGATCTCCTAGGAGCCGAGCCACTAGGAGCGCCAGCTGCCATCATAGGAACAGTCATCCCTAGCGCGACACCAATAAATTTAGCCCTGAAACGATCTACCTACGTCCCCAAATATTGTAAAATTAGAGCACATTTCTTCTGTGTAACAAAATACTGTAACGTCAATATTTTTTGTTTTCACGTAAACAAAGGAAAAGGTTATGACATTCGTATGTTGAACGTAAATACTAACATAATTATTATACAGTAAATACCATATTATACGTAACCAGTAGATAATTTTAACCTTGTTTCAGAATACTCAATTATTGGTGCTCGAAGTTATGACAATTTACTCTAAAAATGGCTTTATCACTACCTTGTATCTACTCATATTTCAATGGCTTACCAATGATTTATTACAAACCCCATACTCAATAAAACCTATTTAAGTAATAGCCGTGTCACTTACACAGAGCAATACATCATTCACTATTTACCGAATGACCCTTGACCGCAATGTAGCGTTTGAGAACTTTACAATTAATGTAGCTAGTTATCGAGAGTATAGAGCCGTGTCGTAAAAGGCGACTAAAAGAACAAATTATGTAGGATAGCATAAGTGGTAGAGAAGGAAAACTTCATACAAACATCATACCAATCCGTCTGACCAACGTGGTATGGTAATCTAAAACCTCATTTCTAAGGGCTTACGACCAGCAGTTTACTATTAAGTGCTTTTGACGTAAGCAACAGCATCTAATAGTAAACTTGTTCTATAGCAAACGTGTTATTTGTTTCTTTGCCTCATCAACAACCCACAATGTCTCAGTGCTGGGCTCAGGTCTCCTCTCAAGAGAAGGTTAAGGCCATACGTCCTCACTCTGACCGGTCGTAGGCTTGGGACTGGCAAGACGATGATATGACTACATAAATCTGGCCATTGGATGTTTTTGAACCGCCCAAAGGGCTCCAACAAAGCTTCAGTGTTATTATACTTGTATACGGACTCTTGAGGCTCTTTTTTCAATAATCCTAAGCTCAGCCCGTGTAGTCATTGCGGCACCTATTTGGCATTTCATGAGCATTATTCTAATAAATTATTTATATAATACTAACTGATGCATTATTTACACATTTATAGTTTATCAAACTTATAAGCAAACAAATCTGAATATAAAGAGAGAGATTCTAAGAAATACAACAATAATGTATGCAATAGTATTTTTATCACATATATGTGCAGCATAATGAATGATATGTAAAGTGTACACTTATTTTATTCTTTCGTGATCACATGTCTTGATAGCTCAGCTTCGAGAAGATTACACGTATAAAAGTGAGCTTAACCCAAACATGAGTTTTCTGCTTTAGAGTGAATTGAGAATAGTTTGGGGCGTAAAGTTAAAGTGTGCTAAAATATGTACTTACAATAAGAGCAAGTGGTCGCAAGCAAGAAAAAATACTAAAGTGATAAAATTCCAGATTGATTTTTCCTCCGTAAATTCGACACCCTAATCAATCTTGAACCTTTTTAAGACTCTTTTCTTGTTACCATTGCAAACTTCTTTAGAATAGTTTGTTATTGAAATAATACAGGTCATTGCATTATGAAACAAGTACTTTATTCATCTCAAGAAATCTCTCATGACTAAGACGAATCTATTGACACCACTTACATAAAAACTTCGACAAGTCTTTTCGGCTCTAAGGCATGCCAAAAAAAATATACATACATACATATTTTAGATACATTAATTCATACACGAGAAATACATAGCACTTACTCTTTCGCAGTAGGGTAAAAATCGCTGTCAGTAACCGCAAATGCCTTATTATCGAAAGGTTCTCTAACAACTGTTCGCGTGTCACTCATTAGTACTGAATCACCTCGAAAGCTGCTGGCATCAATAAAATATAAACAATAGGCACGTAAGAATGATTTCTCTCTAAACAACCTTGTTTAAGAATCATTGCCATGTATTATTCACATAGTGAAGGAGCAATACTGACGACTAGTGCACTAAACAATTAACAATAATATCACACACACATATTATGAAGATATCTACGAAGGAAATGAAGCGACTGGTCATGGATTGGCCGCTGAATCTCTCATATGATGAAACTAGTCCTTCCAATTCTCGGGCAATAGCGGCTAAACATAACAAAGTCACAAACATACACACACACACACACACACAAAAACAGTCTCAACCACACATGAAGGAACAATTTGAAATTGATCTATTTGCTCTGATTATATTTTAGATTCTACTTACAAATTATAAACTTAAACAGATGTATAAATATCCTATAAGCTACAACCGCTGTCCTTTTCAAAGTGATGCAGGGTGCTTATTTCTGTTGTTGCCTCACTAACTATTTTTATTTTTTTGCCAATCCTCTGAGCATCATTCGTCGTCGTTGTAACAAGAGATTTTAGAACAGCAGAATTATCACCAATGAATAATGTGAAATCTGGTCTTAGTCGCAGTGACACAATCCTCGATCTTAGTGCTGAAACCATCGATAACTGGAAATCTGTAACTTTTTTTAAGTAGAAATTGAATAAATAAATAAATATTATAAATTCATGAAATACACTACTTTCCAGAGTAAAGATTGTAAAGTTTTAATTTAAATAAAATTTTAAAATAATAAAATAAAATAATAAGCATGAGATGCATTTATGTTGTACTAGTTTATGCCCGCGGCTGCGCCCGCGTGTCTGTCAGTTTTTGCGGCAAATAGTAGCCTATGTGTTATTCTGATGTATCAGCTATATTACTGTGAAGTTTTATCCAAATACATTCAGTAGTTTTTGCGTGAAAGAGTGATTAACATCCTCACAAACTTTCACATTTATAATTTCATTATCTACACACTTGCATGCCGAAGCGTGACTCTCCCACGTGATAATATACGTGTTATTTACAATATGTATGAAAATGTGAGTATGAAGTAAACAGACTAAATGACCTATATTACCTGGAGTATTTTTGGATGATAACTTTTTGAACAATATTTTCTACTGCTGCTTGCACTTAGTGCTTAAATTCCCCAACAACATTTTAAACTAATTATATTTCACTCTTTCCCTCGTGTGAAACTTTGTATGACTACAAAGTATGTATTTAAGAATATGAAAATACATTGTTTGAAGTATAGAAAATACTGGCTTTTGCTACGGTGCACAGCAATAATGAGTAGCTTATGCCTTTCTTCAAGAATCAACGCTTCTCCCTAACCAATTTTCTAGAAATCAGGTATAGTTGTGAAGCGTTACACACAGACATAATTACTTCCAAATTATAACTTTACTATAGATATGAATAATCTGCTCCATTCAGCACATCGCAGACATTATATGTATAGTTGCAAGTATGTAGGTGTAAGTTTAAAACACTTATGAGAAGAAACTAAACCTAACTTCATATACTATTATTCTATTACATTTATTTATTTGTTAATAATTTTGAGAATAAAAGGCTCGAAAGATGATGATAATTTGGTATAAAGTATACTGAACATTGGATGAATTCTCAATATTCGTTGATTCTTTAAATTGAGAGGCTCCAATGAACACATCATGTAATTTTCATTAGATGTTCATAAAAAGCATCAAATACTTTTGATTAAGAAATAAAGTTTCTATTAGATTTCTTTGGAGTACTTGTATCTATTGATAAAGTTTAAGGTATATTTATAGAGTAATTTTTGTGTTACAAATGGATTAAAACAATTCATTCAATCAGAAAAATTTACTTATGAAAGTTATAAACTTCATATTATGAAATATAATTTCTTTAAGATTATTTTTATAACAGTTAGTTAGTTATAATAATCCAAGGTACTTATTGAGATAGCTATTCAGATTTTGTTCACGATCCATTACGCTGACATTGATAATGACATTGCATGGCCAAATTTTATAGCGTCAACAAAGTATATGTATTCAAAGAAAAAAAAGACCTATTATAGTTAAATTACATTATGTTGACTCCCAAAATCTTTTAGCAGCACGTTAAAACAAATCTCTTTCCTAAAATAGAACATTTAAATGCTCATTTCAAATTCCAACCTCGTATCTAGTACATCCCAGAGAACTCAAAAAAGTTTTGAAGAGCTACAAAGAATTCCCGAGACAGCTTTTTGCTGTCTCTTATTATGGAAATAAGACCATTTCAATAATCAGAATATTAGCATCATAAAGTGATCGTGACAAGCGGTTTCATGCCAATAATTAATCTCGTTACAACGCCTTTCAGACGGAGTGAATCATATCAGACATTTTCAATGGAAGCTTTAATGATCTATGTCAATACACGGTTCTTGAAATCTTCAATATTTTTTTCTACTTATGGAACCTTTAATACCGAAACTCAAAAGAAATTAAAAACTTCGGGGAGGTAAGTAAATTACATTAATTTGTTGCACTAGAGTTTGCAGCGAACATTTTAAGCAACTAATCTAGACTGTGCTCTTTTTGCACAAAGGTCAAGATGTATGGTTACATTGACATTCGTCATAATAACTTAATTAAAATTAAATAAAAAGGTTGTCTGTAGGAGATCGCCATGAGTGATAAGACCGCCAATTGTCACATTTGTATGTTGTTATTCTTTTTTTTTCTGTCTGTTAAGTGTGTACAATAAAGATAAATAAATTATAAATAAATAAGTAAATAAAAGTTTGTCAAATTCAACTTCCACGAGGATTCGTTTCTTTGGTTACATAGGGCCAAAAGATTTAGTGAAATTAATGTGTTCTAGGTTTACGCTAAGTTACTTATTTACTTGATACTTCAGAGAAGCATAAATTTATTGAAACGTTTACGGTTTTACTCTTTCAACTTAGTTGAACGCAATTACTTTCGTAGTGAAGCATTGGCTATTATTTATGGTTTATTTAAATTGCCAGTATTTGTATAGTAGATATTTTACATATATCTCTTACTTAGACCGTGACAACTTAAGCACGCTTAGGATGTCCACTTATAGATTTTCTTATCCGGGTTCAATTATGACATTCAAATATATTATTTTTTTGTAAAATGATTACGTTAGCTATTTATGGCTTTAAATGAAAAGTTATGAAAGATACCGCATAAAGTAAAAGTCAATTTTGGTGGAACTTTTTTTACCGATAACATGAAATAATATTAGTAAGTTATCTCAAAGCAAATATACACAAAGCTCAACAATGATATATATGTATTGCTCTTTACTCATTAAAGCAATTGGTATTGAAGAGTTACTTTGCAGTTAAATGGGCATATTCTGGATAAAGATGATGACTAAGCTGAAACACGAATCGCTAAATCAGGTACGTGTATTTTTGATAAGAACTGTAAAATAAGGAAGACTGCAGTTTATATTTTGTGTTCGTCTTATGATGTAGCTACGTACATACGTGCTTAAATCAGGGCGCATGCTACAGCACAACCTTTACATCAGCATTATTTTTTTCAGTGTCAATGACGTTTTCACGTATAATGCTTGGATTTTCTAAGGGATAAAAATAGTTCATGTAAGTGGACTCAACACCGGCAAAACTTAACGTATTTAAAATGCAACACGTTTGAGTCTTTGGGGCATGGCTGTTCGATTCGATTACAACGTACTGATTTTTTTAACTCAAGCAAATGTTTTTTTTACATCAGTTCATTACCGTTCAATATTACATTGAAAAAATTGCTCACAGATTATATATTTTAGGTAGTAATTCTAATTAACCTGCGACAAATGGTACGATTAACCAGAAGTTCATTCTCAAAAGGATATAGTTGAGTTTTTAGTGGTTAGTGATTTAATCAATAAGGACTCTTCACTATGGTTGCCATCTTTTATTTAATCCAAATAGCAAGTGTAAACAGTGATCAGGCATAGATTAGTAAGTAATTATACTATTATTTTGTAATTGTTTATTTTAAGATGTATATTTTTAACGATGAAGTAAAACATAATTTATACATATTACTATTCAAAACCTTTATTTTTTTTGGTATTACCATTCGGATCTATAAGACGTATTTAAGATTATAGGGAGTAAAAGTCTTTTTTTCTTGATTCATGAAATCGTCGACCTTTTTATGCTTCAATGGCTGTAGTAAGCGATTTTTTATAAATTTTGTATTGCAAAAAGCTTTATATTTTATAATAGTTCCGCCCCTGAAAAGCCCGCGTAATTCATTATTCAGTGAGATAAAATACTTTATCACGCCCTGATCAAAAGAACTCGGGAATATAGTGGAAGTAAAACATGTTGGCGTTTCTAGAATCAGGTATGATACTGGTCTATTTTGAAGCCACTCCCCCGAAATCATACATTATATATTATAATTAATGATTAATACAAATAATTTATTTTAATAATATGCAAACGGGTCTATGATAATGGGTCACCCTATCGTGAATGACTATCAGTACTCGTAGACAGCTGCTACTCAATAAGTGTCACGAGTAAGTTGCCGATGCTGGTGATGGCATTGATCTCTTTTGTTATTTTTTTTGTTTTTTGATCAGGGCGTATGGCCCTAACCCTCTCCTGAGAGGAGCCTCGAGCCCAGCAGTGGGACATTATGGGTTGTTGATTGGTTGATTGTTTTTTGAAAGCGTTTTGGTGAAAGCTTTTTTGAGCTTTTGTCTGATAATACAGGTAATAAATTTTATTGGGTAACTCGGCATCGAAACCAGCGACTGAACAGTAGTTGGTTGCAGCACGGAATAGAAGGGCGCCCTGATCGTTTTATGGTATTGAAAATCTGGCCGTCACGAAACTAATAAAGAGGGGAAGGCCATTATCCCACAAGGAATCATTATTTGGCTGGATGGCGTTTCATTAGGGTACCTAAAGTCGGCCGTTAGGATTTCCTTAGTAAAATCACCAGATGCTCTTGGTTCCTGAGTCTAAAAAAGGAACGCAGGCAGGTTATCAGCAGACATTTTTGATCCAGTTAACAAAACAAAAAACTTTGTTATAAAATATTGTGGTCCAAATCATAATAATATGGTTTAATATGCTTAAATTATTGTTTGTAAAATTTAAGGATAATTTTGCTATGTTAAAAACCTATCGTCCCTATGTCAATAGAGCATAGCCCTTATGCAATCTAGAATTAATAATTACTCCAATTATATATCTCGGCTCTTGCTTTTTTGCATTTGACTCGCGTGAACTCCCGTTAAAACAGTTGTTTTAAGGTCAACAATATATTGGAATTGGTTGGACCGATTTTGTATTTTTTTGATTTTTAACACCGCAGACCTCAGTTAGTTAATTATAAATTATTACAATTCATAATGAAGCTTTAAAAACAATAATGAATAAATTATTGAGGGGATCCAAAAGAAATTTTTGCGATATTTAGACTTTAAGGCACAGCAATGGTCACATGATTACACTCATCGTTGCAGACGATACCATTTCCTCCCACTAGAATATAGGCGCCTTATAGGTGATATTTGCTATTTGACCAGCATCGCAAATAGCACGATCGACTCCCCTGAGCTCTTGTCTAAGTTAGGTTTGCGCACCAACCAAATCGGTCTAAGACAGCGACCTTTGCTATATGTGCCTTTTGTGACTACTAACTATAGGAGCAATTCCTTCCTTCTGCGAGGTGCACGTGGCTTCAATGAACTTCGTAACTCTGTACAGTTTGACTTGTTCTGTACTACTCCGAT
>PKRV01002056.1:45564-177006 GCA_003709505.1 Hyphantria cunea
ATTACCACTTTATTTTGTTTTATAATATTGTTTTTTTTTTCTTTGTTTTTGTTTTCTTTTATATCCGCATAGCATGTTTTCCTATGGTAATGTATCTGTATCTGTGAATACATATCATGTAAGTCTATGACCTGGCACTCGACCAGTGTAATATATTGTTACCTATATATGGAGGCTTGTTGTTAGCAATTTGATCACCTATTTGAATTAACCATAATTATGTTTATTAGTCTGTAAGCCTTCTTCAAAAATAAATAAATAAATAAAATAAATAAAATAAAATAAACATTAACTTTATTTACTTAGATAATAATTAATTTGAGATAATATTTTATCAAAATAAATGTCTTATCAATCGTTACTACTATCAACGATGCTATCAATAATTTGGTTCGCCAAATATTTCAAGGCCCAAGATATAACTCAATAACTGGTAAATAATAAATCAAGATAATTCAAAATTAAATTATAATTAGGGCTACGTTTATAATATCTGTCTGGCTGCACACAAAACGTCATGTTTCACCGAGTTCTTACTAATCTTTATTTTTACTCCCTTACATTAATTAAACTATCTTTACAAATATCTCTATTGCATCTCATAGGAATGCTTTTACTATACGCAGCTTTGTATTTTTTGTTTCTATTTAATATTGTATCACAATCAACCGTGGGAGAGCCACGCTTCGGCTGAATGGGCCGGCTCGACCGCAGTGACACCACGGCCGCGCTATTACATTAAAAAAATGCACAAATCTATTTCAATTCCCAATTTCCATCTGCTCTAATCTATCTATTCTTTTAAAATAAAATACAATCTGCTTTTTTTAACCTTGGACATATTAGAAGAACTCAGTTATCCAATGTTATTAAATGGTCAAAATTTACCATTTTTATAGAGATTCCAATCCAAAAAGGAACAGTTTGTATATTTACAAAGGCTTAAAAATATTAATGAATAGAAATTTATCTGATCGCTCTCACATATATAATATATATATATATATATATATATATATATATATATATGAGATGGACATTTAAATGATATTTTAACTTGTGTTATATCATTTCTGTGAATGTGAGACTCTATTTTCTTCCAAGTGCAAGACAAAACTGATCACGGTAAATAAACTACCAGCGCTTGTGGACATCTGTAACTCATGGGCAATGCATAATTGTTTTTGAGGGTGGTGCTTAAGATCATAGTAGTACGCTAAGTACGCAATTAAAAACGTAAAATTAAAAAGATTAAGATTTATTGGTAAATTTAAAGATAAAGATAAAATCTGTTTTCCTTTATTACTAATCTAGTATGAATCATCAAGAAATACTGATTTTAAATAGATAAAAACCACTCCTTTTTTGAGTATACACTCAATTAATATAGTTATTAAATCATCATCATCTAGTCATAGTTATTGTTTAAATCGTCAAAATAGTCAATCAATAATCATTCCAAGATAGTAGAGCCTTGCTGATTTTAGCACGAACGGGCCGGCTCAATCGGAGCGGTAGTACTCTCTCATAGAAGACTAACCTAAGATGAGCATTCGTGTTGTCGTGTTTCATTGGTGAATACGAGATCGGAGGCCCAATTTCGCTGAAGCATGTGTATAAATATAAAACAGAAATACAATCAACACAAATGAGACCAAACAAATAAAAAACCATTTTGACATACGTTTGTAATAAAGCAAGCATTGTCTTTGAAGAATTTTCATCTTAAAATGTTTAGTACATCCAGAAAGTTAAATATAACGTAAAGATACACTTGAAAGGTCAAACAACGAAATTTAGGGTGTCCGAAATTGAAGATCAATAAACTGAGCTTAGTAAAATTATTGTTTTAGTGTTTGCAATTCTTTTTTTTTAATAGCTTGCCAAAGTGATTCTGCTCAGCCTGGTGGAAAGCTTAAGTAAAATCCAACAATGGGGCCACCACAATCACTGTGAATGAAGACAATGCAATATGGCGTCTAACTTAATGGCGGACTAGTGAAATGCTTTTCACGTCTCGCTTAAAGGACCTTGACCCGGTATCATAGTGGGAGGAAAACAAGTATTCTAGTAGTGAGTTCCAATTTTTGACTACTCGGCACAGGAAGAAAGAACCGAACCGTTTAGTTTGAGAGTATATTTCTAGGACTCTGAAGCGGTGACTTCCATGACCAGCATGTGTTATCCTGTAGAAGAAGGGAGAAGGTGGTACCAGCTAAAAGAGCTCTTCAGAACAATCTCCCTGGCAAAGATGATAGAGGACTGCCGTAGAGGCGATACCCCTCCGCAACTACAGAGGCTCAAGGGACTCGCATTTCACATCACATTAAAGGTAATATCTGTTTTCTTGATCAAATCGATAGGCCAGTGTGTCGATAACTTAATAGATTAAAACAAATAAAAAGCTATTTTATGAGATCTATACTGTGATATTATAAAGAGGTAAAGTTTCGAAGTTTGTTTGTATTGATCTTGAAAATTATTTTGCTAACAGAAAGCGACGCTCTTGAGGAGTGTGATATATTTCATTATGATTGAACAAAAAATTTAGGTAAAATAATAGTGTTTGTAAATCAAGTAATTGTTAGTTAATAAATAAATACATATAGTTACAGACTGATTGAATGAAACTTAAATGTTTATCAATATTTGTGATACTCTGTATATATGATCGAAATTATAAAATAGGTTTGCTCCACAATAGCATTTAACATTTCATAGCCCACTTTGGGATAAAATAATAACTTTTAATCTTTTGATATTTTGACAAAAGCTAAAATCTTTCGGATGTGGCTACACGCTTCACGAGCTTACTCAAATTGTGAAGTGCAAGTTCATTTGAACTGAACTTATATAATATCCATTTTGTGTTTCAAATAATGTAGTTGATTAATAACTAAAAGATAGGGGCACTTCGCTTACTGATTTTTTTTATTTATTTATCTTCGTTGCATACATATTACAAGATACTAAATAAAATGAGTAACAAAAAGGATTATTACAATATTTGGCGGTCTTATCCCTCACGGCGATCTCTTTCAGACAACTATATCATGGACATTATATTTTTAAAGATAATAGGATTTCATTTAAAAAAACAATATCTTTCTTGATATATGAAAATATATCAGAAAAATATTTGATCTGTCTAGCTGTATCTGTTTAGCTACGCTCATTAAAAGTTTGTACATTACAAAGCCTTATCTTGGAATTGATGTTATTAGGTAGATATGTCACCGTGAGATTATCAAAACTGTTCAATTGTAGTCTCTCTCACGATATTGTAAATTGTCGAAAGATTGTGAACTGTAAGATACTACTATGACCTATGAATCATCTTTACTATCTCTGTATGATTTCTTCTCTTTGTCACACTTTTAGTCCTTATTATCTTTAATGAAGTGAAATTTATTTGTTAATTAGAAATTTTTGTATTTTATATTTACATAACAAGTTTGAATAGTTTAAAAATTTGAACCCTAACAACCTTATTCGCGTATTTTGTAACTTAATTATTTCTGGAACAATGTTCTACTTATTCAAGTGAATGTAAAGCCATTTTTTAAATTCACCAACTTGCGTCGGTTTCTGAACGATTGTATTTATTTCGTGAGTGGGATGTGACATACTGGAGGACTACACCCTCCGATGGTCAGGGAGTCCATTGGACTTAGCCAGACAGTGAACCTTTTTTGGTAATGGAAACCCCCTCGGGCCTTCACCCTGCCGGGGTTTGCGGTGGGGCGGTATGTCGGAATCGAACCGACTAAAACCACACGGTAGGCCACTTTGCGCCTGAGACGGGAGGGACCGCTTTCTTACCCCATCCCGAGCCAGACAGTGAACCTAGGCTGACCTTTTCCATATCCGCCACCCAAAAATAAGCAGTACCAATAAAGTCCGAGTCTGCAAAACAGTAATCAGACCTATTTTGATGTACAAATGTGAAACTTGGCGTAGTTAGTTAGTTAACAATCAAGGAGGACTTTAAACTCTTAGTCGCAGAAAGTAAATTATTGCGAAAGATTCTGGGACCTATGGTAGGAGTGAATGGAGAATGGAGTTAGAGATACAATCGAGAGATATAGAGCTTAGTTTCTAGTGCCAAATATAATCAGTGAAATAAAAGCCGCTCGACTACGCTGGCTTGGCCACATTGAAAGACTAGTTGAGGAGTGAGCCATCAAAAGAGCATACCTTGGACAGCCCATCGGGCGTTGGTCAATAAGATGACCCAGATACTGCTGGAAAGCTAAGGTTGCCAGATTCAAGGAAGATTTGAGTGTCCAATTAATCTGAGTTGGCACAAAATAGGAAAGATTGGCGCTTTATACTGTTGGTAGCCAAGACACACTTTGAGTCGCGGAGCCAGCGAAGTAAGCAAGTAAGTACCCGCAAGGCACAAGTCAATATGCTTTCCTTTATTGATTTACTAAGTTTCTGGAACTAAGTTTTTTTTCCATTTGAAAGACTACTCCTGCATTATAAATATACCGTGCATTACGAACTACTTTTAAGACATTTCAGAAATGGAAATAAAGAAAAACCACACTTAGGATAAAAAAATGTGGATCTGTGGATCAAACAAACTGTTATGTGGGTATTAAACTTACACCGCTCAGCGCAATTGGAAACGGAAAAATAAAAAAGTAATCAAATTAATGTTTTTTGTTTTGCTGTGAAGTTTATTGTTTTTTGAATAAACTTTAATGAGTGAACTTAAGCTGTAAATCAAGATACATAAGTATACTTAAGCTATGTATCAAGTTACATTCGCAGCTTTAGAGAATGCATTTAAGGCTATAAATCTAACTATAGGATATGTAAATGAACTTAATTTATAACTCGTATGCTATATGTAATATCTGATCTTCTGTTAACGCTATATAACTGAATAAATAAATAATATTTCGTTCTTCTACAATCTTTATTTCTTACACTAATTTATACGTCTCCATTATAAAAGGCAAATAATAAAAATAACCCTTCCTTTGAAGCACCATTACCAAAAACCTCCCTTACATCATAATGCGACCCTCTGCCTTAAACTTTATTACTCCATTATCATATTCATGATGCGTTCAGAGAACCACAAACCGATTACAAAGTCCTAAAGCAAATAAAGAAAAACGATTACAGCTTTTATCCTAAACAAATACTGTCCCTGTGTCAAATAATTCAACAAAAATAGACGATGGGACTTTACTATTTTGGTTTAAAAGGATATCAAAACATACGGCGATCTATAACGATATAAATAAATAAAATTGATGTGTCTATTTTTCAAAGAAAGAGCTTTTCAATAATTGCATATTTGACAGCATGTACGGTACTTACATCAGTATTTTTGAAGTGAAAACTTATTTCATTGCGTAGAACGCGTCGCGGGGGAAATCTTATGGGTTCGCGTCACCGACATGCAAATGTTTGATGTTGACAATTTTAATTAAAATATTACGAAATTTAAAATTTTTCTCATTGATTTTACAAATCATATTCCAAGTTATAAGTTTTCACTTCTATCGGCAGTCCTTATGACTGCCAATTTCTTTTCAATTTTTGTGTGTGAGCTTGTTTGCTACCGATTTTTACTGGTAAGTCGGTTTTCTTCGTCATTACCAGCCTTTAACAGTCCTTTTTCTTTTATATTCCAATGTTAATGTCTTATAATTAGGAAGGCTCTTTAAAGGCCACTGCAGATTATTAAATTTTGAAATGAAATTATTAGACAATAACCATACCTTGAAGTTGTTTAGTCATTTATGAATTAAACCATTAGAAAAAGATTCCTGAAGGGTTTGAATTTGAATAATTTCCCAACATTAAATCACTTAGGTTCCGCTAAAACTCTTCCTTTTCCTTCTTTTTGTCCTAGCAGTCCGACCGAAACAGCATTTATATGTACTGTGTGTAGAACTAATATGTACTAGTTTAACAAAAAAAATGTGTGCGTGTACTAGTGTACACACGTAAGAAGTGAAACTTTCTCCGTTGGAGAAAGTGAAAGTACTCTTCGTCTGAACCAACCGTGGTAGGGGCAAGAAAAAGATGGCGCGTAACGGATCAATGTGACGCGTAACCGAAAAATATGACGGTAAATTTTTTTTCAACGCCGATAAAGGAGTTTCACTTCAAAAATGAATTGAATTATACAGATTATTTAATCGAAAAAACTAATAAATTAAGTCATAAAAATAATCCGACTGCGTGAAAAGTTAACCAAACTATGTAAAAACAATGAGTTTTATTAAAAGCTGAAAATAAAGAGTAACTTCAGTAGTTATAACGTACCATTTAAATAGTTTTGTGATAGGCATACCTTCAAAAGGAAACAGTTTATTAAAAAAAGTTATAATATACATAGTATAAAATATAGCTTCCACAAATGAACAAGTAGCAATTTTACCACTCGGTAAATAATTTACCTAAAGATAATGTATTCTTTAGCCTCTAAATTATTAGAACCCGACAGCAAACCACCCCAATAGGTTCTACCTCAAACAGACTCGTTTAATATCGTTCAAGAAAAACTCAATTAAAATTTCTACCCGTCCCCAACCCGCACTCGACCAGCGTGGGGACGTATGGCCTTAACCCTCTCTTGAGATGAGACCCGAGCCCAGCAGTGGAACATTATGGGTTGTAGATAATAATAAAAATTTCTAAAATGAATTCTATTAAATGCTGCAAAAAGGCTTGCCAATATTTCTTATTTTTGCAAGACTACGAAAAAGCTAAAAACAAGTTTAATAGTTTCAGCAGTCTGTATATTTTTAAAGGTACTACCTTAGCTACTGAATTGATTAGAAAGTGAATGAGGTATCAATAGATACGTAGCAATAGCCCGGGTGACATAAGCTGTATAATTTTTATCAAAGGGTTTTACTTAGTAGGATTAAAGTTTTAAACGTTTTTCTTGTTTAAATGTTCTTGTTTACTTGTAAATATGATGAACTAATTCGTTTTTAAATATATCAGGAAAGAACAGGTTACTAACCGTTGGTTGAAAATGAGAATGAGAACTAGTATATCAGTATGTCTGGTAGCTTTTCATATAAAACTACTTATACCATCATACCCAACAGTGCGTTTTCTTTTAAGACTGAACCTAAGTATTTTTCCTACATTAAGGCGGTAAGGTAAAAACACCAAGTCATTCGTGCAGTCAGCACAGGTAGGCTTTTAAAACAAACAATATAAACACATATTATTATACTCTTCGAAACTAGTATAATCTACCTTAATCTAATAACACTCCCGACGAACAAAAGAGCTCAGTGCAAATAACATTTTCCCTAACAAATATCTGCTTATAGGACTCTCAACTTAGTAAATTACAAGTTCAATATGAAATCAAATAAACTGGTGTAGTACGAGCTTTAAATCTTATTTTGCATTGAATTCAAGATGAAGAACTTACTTATTTCTAAAGTTATGCATTCTAACTTGAAATAAGAGTGAACATATACATATCGTTCAGATATTATTTTTTAAATGGTGTAGGAGGCTAACCAGCAGATAGATATAGGCAATTGTCAGTAAGTAATAGTATTAGAAAAGAAAACAAGTTTGTAGCAGTTAAGGGAAGAGGAGGTTAGCACTTAGAAACTGTATGTAATTTTATGATGATATTTGCGGTTCTTTTTTTTGTTTTAAAATTACTGAGATCAGTTTACTTAATATGAAATTAAGAATTAATTACAGAACAAAAATTACTAAGATCAGCCATCCTTATGATCGAAACGACAGTTAAAAACGATATTAGAACAAAACCTTAACACACTTTAATGGTGCTCAAAGCATTTTTTCAGAATAAGTAAGCAGTATGTGTGCAGTTACCTTTAAATACCCAGGCTAATGAAAGTGGAATTGCATATACACAGGAGTATACTAAAATGCCCGATGCTATGACAAAAAATGAGATTAATTTCATCACGACAGGTAGGAAGCACATATTCAGAGACGTCTCAGCGCTCAGTAGGTTTAACACTCGTAGTGATCACCGACTAGTCCGAGGTTCTCTGAATATCAACTTCAAGGCTGAACGTGTCCGCATGATGAAATCCAGGCTCCGACCAACTCTGCTCCAAGTCGAGACGGGATCAGATAAATTTCAGTCAAGTCTGGAAAACCGATTTGTTGCCATGGAAACTACTAGAGACCTAAACCAGAACCTTGAAAATGTAATTGAGATCCTCAGGAACGAAGGTACGAGATTTTGTCAGATGCAGCGTAAAAGCACGAAGTCGAAACTTTCAGACAGGACACTAGGGTTAGTGAAGGAACGACGTGAGAACCCGCCAGTCACTTCATCAGCAGCAAAGCGGGCTCTAAACCAAGAAATTAGTAAGCGTGTATGACACGACTTCCGATGCTGCAACACCCTTTTGATTGAAAGAGCAAAACCCATACAATTACATCGAGGAGTGAGACAAGGGGACGTTATATCCCCGAAATTATTCACTAATGCAATGGAGGACTTGTTAAAAACGCTGCACTGGAAAGAACTCGGTAGGTATCAACATCAATGCGATTTGCAGATGACATCTTCATCATGGCAGAGACGTTGCAGGACCTACAACAGATGCTGACCGATCTGGCTGACTCTTCTGGGCGCATCGGCCTATGGGTGAATTTGGACAAGACCAAGGTCATGTTTAATGAACATGTACTACCGGAACCGGTTGTGGCACAAGGTGCCGTTCTCGAAGTTGTTCAAAAATATGTATACCTCAGGCAGACTTTGCAGTTAAGTAGAAACAGCTTTAAGGACGAGGTGAACAGAAGAATCCAGCTAGGTTCGGCAGCGTTTGGGAAACTTTTCATCGTCGATCCCACAGTGCCTAAAGATGAAAATCTTCAATGCGTGCGTCCTACCCGTAATGACATATGGAGCCGAAACGTGAACACTATTGGTTCGACGGCTGGCAGGAGCTGGATGCGAGAAGCCATAGATTGAATTCAGGGGCGTGAAATTAGAGAGTCCAGCGGTGGACTTCGATAGGCTGATTATGAGGAATATTCTCCAAATGAACACGTTTATGTAAACCTTTTTCACTAATGTGTATACTAATTATTCTTTGCGGTATTCTCGGACCGATACGACCTCAACAAAAGGGCGCACTCTTTTCTCTGAGGCTGGCAACACGCTACTGACTTCCAAGTCTTCATCACAGTTATGAACTGGGCTGTCATTTTCCATCAAATGATAAGTCTGCTCTCTTGCCTTTTCTGCTATGTGACAAAATCAATAAATCTCAATAGTTCATTGACGTATGTCGTTCTCTCTTTAAAAAGGAGATATAATAAGATAAATGAACTTAAAATCTTTGTTTAACACCTTCACTATTTGAAAAGACTACAGATAAACAAAAAGATTTTGCCGGAATCTACATATTCTTTCCCTTCTATATAGTGTTCTGTTTCATCCTCATACTCCTCTTTATCTCAAAGAACGTTTTCAGTTCTTAAAAGACACACATTGCAGAGACCTCCGGTCATCAGAGAATTTAATATTGAAGATGCCAAAACATTCAACTCAGTTTGCGGGCAAGTCTTTTACTGTGCAAGCAGTACAACTTTGGAACTGCTTGCCTGAGGCAATTCGAAAAGCTAAAACTTTGCTTACTTTTAAAAAGCTACTGAAGGACCATTATTTCTTATTATGTTTTTTTTGTTATTTTATCTCTGTCTACATCTATCTATTTTTTCTATCCTCTTTTTAGTAGAATATATTTAGTTGTATATATATGTGTATTGAACGTATGTGTATGTATATATGTATGTATATATATATATTTATAAATGTATATGTTTATATATACATGTATTGTGTATATGTATGCATATGAATACTTATATAGCGTGTGTGTATGTGTGTGTGTGTGTGTGTGTTAGTGTGTGTATGTGTGTTATGTGAAAGTGAGTGGGTGCTATTTTAGTGCATGATTGTTTAAATGATATTTTTAACCATTCACGTAGAGGATCAGATGTGTTACTTGTACTCGTATGTGAGCTACCCGAAGTTTTTGTATACTGAAAATCCATTTTGTGGTTGTCGGGAAGAGATCGCCGTGAGCGATAACACCTTTTGTATTATTTGCATATTTGTGACTCATCCTCTGTTTTTAACTTTGTAATTTTGCATGTATACAATANAAAGTGAGTGGGTGCTATTTTAGTGCATGATTGTTTAAATGATATTTTTAACCATTCACGTAGAGGATCAGATGTGTTACTTGTACTCGTATGTGAGCTACCCGAAGTTTTTGTATACTGAAAATCCATTTTGTGGTTGTCGGGAAGAGATCGCCGTGAGCGATAACACCTTTTGTATTATTTGCATATTTGTGACTCATCCTCTGTTTTTAACTTTGTAATTTTGCATGTATACAATAAAGTTATATATATAAATAAATAAATAAATATTTATAATACACACATGCACAACGCCATCTATTTCCCAGCTAAGCAGAGCTTGTGTTATATCAGTTGTATAATCTAGTACCCACTACACAGAAAACACCATTATACACAGAAAACTCCCAAACTCCGAAACAAATATGCAGATCATACAAACTTTTAATCTGACCCGGGAATGAAATCTGAGACCCCAAGCACTGCTGTGGCATACGCTGCTACTGCGCCTCTAGGGCAGGTGAAATAGAAATAAAATCAAGAAAAAATATATCAATATTTGTATGTTATCAAATGTACTTAATGACAAATAAATAAAATTAAAATGTCGTTTATTGACCAACATAAAAATTAATCATTGTGTTACGTTGTTACTCACAATCAACTCTGATACTATTATCTAATGATAAGATGACAGTTCCAGAGTTCGTTATTGCTAAATAATTTTCACGTTTTTAAAAAAAAGAGGTTAAATAGACTCAAGATATCATGTAATTGACCTATACAAGAGACAAAAGTTTGTAATGAGTAGCAGAGAATCTTTAAAGATAAGGGTGACCTTTTTGGATAATGTAGTTAGATATTAACATATATACTTTTCTAGAAGTATGAAGAAATTATAATAAAATTATTTATTTCAAAATGACAGCATACAAATTAAATTCTTTTAACATTTGGTAGGAGATCGTTTTTTGTTTTTGCGAAAGACGATCCCCATTTCATGTCATCCACATTTTTTATATTTTTTATCATTAATTCCATTACGACGAAGACTTCAAGACTCGAAGACTTAGAATTGAAGACTCGAAATACTTGACATTGGCAGAAATAGCTGATTCTTCTGATTACCATATCATCAAAAGAAGAACATTCGGTAATGTGAAGGTCAAATGACGTGGAATTGATGACGTGTAATATGTATTAGAACATATTATAATTCATAAGTTTATAAAGCTACTTCGGATGACAAACAATAAATATATCCACATAACTTGTACATAACAAATCAATTAACTTGAATACTTGTCTTAAATTTAACCCATAAATTAGAGATTGAACTTACTACAAATTTGGTCACGACTGCTTTGTTTGAACCAAATTTATATTGCAATCCGCCACTGCACAAACAAGCAAGCATCTAAGAGGTTTCAATAAATCTTTAAACTTAAGGCATATACTGTTTATTTAGTTTATTGTTTAAATTATGTTGTTTGAATAGAATTTAAGTCTCATGACACAAATAGTGACATTTAAGAGACAAACATGTTTGCGAAAATAATATATAAAATAGATGCTGTTTATTTCAATCTATAACTATACTCCTTTTTATTACCCGACTGCAAAAGGAGGAGAGTTATGTTTTTCGAATGTATGAATGTAGAATGTAGTCTTTGGCACGCCCTAGAACTTAAGCGACTTGTCGTAATTTTATGTGAATGGTATCAATAGAATAGCCTTAGTCGTAATAGTGACACTGGGTACATAAAAATGAAATTTAAAACTAAAAAAAATATTATACGCTAGCGGTTTCTTAAATATTTTTTTTCATTATTGTATGCATTAATATGTCTGAATTAATTGAAACCCAGCAATATACTGCAATAGGCCGACTTTTATTACCATCAACTCGTCCACTACTGCACATTAACATCTCCCAATGCAAGCAACTCTGATCGATGTTGGGCTCCTTGCACGCAGCTCCTACATTCCATTTTACGCGTATCATCACACCACAAAACCTGTAAGTTGATGATAATGACAATTGCTTAGACTATACTATATTTAATAAACTATGATGTAGGTGTATATGATCAAATGAGTCATCGGATGGCAAAGGACTACCGCTATGACACCTCGAACTCAGGTCTCCTCAGGTCTCCCTCTTACGCCAGTTGATTCGGAGTTCCTGCAATTAGGGTGAAAAGTTATGGAAGAATTTTTTACCAAAGATTTTCTGTGAGGCCGTGGTATCCCTTTGGTCGAACTGATCTAAATATTGACTCTACTTCGAAATAAAAATTGTTTTGTAAATAGATATTTTGAAGTTGAATATGTGGATTTTTTGCACATATATTTCTAAAAATCGTTAAATCGGTCCTATGATACACTAAAACGATCCACAACGTGCGTAAGGAATCGACTCTCTCCCTACTTAAAATAGAAGAAGATGAACGCTAAATTTCAATTTTATCAATACTGGAAATACTACTACACAGAGTTATATTTTAACAAATTTTACTGTAGATTCTGTGAATCTGATTCTCTGAGTGCCCCTCAAATAGTTTTCAAAGATGTTGAAGTCTCAACTATTCTACAGAAATCTGTGACACATCTGTGTATAGAGAAGGGTAATATAAATCGGACAGCCCATTGTTCAAGTCTGTAAATTTGAAGTTACACTCAAGGCGTGTTTAAAATTTCATATTCAAAATCCAAAATTCAACCCTCATCTACATGTGATAAAGATCAAAATAAGTAATCACAGTAATATCTAATTCAAAACTATGTGTGATAACAATGTTTATGAAGCAAATCAGTTGTATTTACACATGTTAAATAGTTTATTGACACAGTAATAGTTAGTGTGATAAGTGAGATAATAGTGTTTGATGTGAAGATATTTTTTTCTCATAACAGTATACGTATGATCAACTTGGTTGTAATGTTTTTATAATCTAAACATAATGGACGTGGATTTCATACGATCACAGTTTCAAGAGGGATACTATGGCGTGATTATCAAAAATGGTGCGTAGGTTTTTATTTTATAAAAAAATAATATATATATTTTTTTTAATATTACCATCTCTTGTCCACCTCTGCATACGCTTATAATCTGTATATTAAACGTAGAAAAGTAAACCATGTGTTTTCTTATGTAATAATAATAATAATAAATATTTCGGACATCTAACACACAACGCCATCTAGTCCCAAACTAAGCAGAGCTTGTATTATGGGTACTAGATAACTAATATATATATATATAAATACTTTTTTAGTAAAAACATATAGAATGATGTGATGTGTCTCACCATCAAATGATGTATATTCTATATTTTCGCGGACCAGTGTCGTTGATATGAGATGATTCTCATATCAAAACACTGGTCCGCGAAATGGCACCAAAGAGTAAATAACAATCTACGACATTGCCAAGAAGCGCTTTTCTAAGGTCGATACAGAGGGTTACGTGACGTCCTGGGAAATTGGAACCTTGGAACGTGAACCCATGAACAATAGTAATTAATAGTAGATAATTTTATACGGGCGTTGACCTTTTTGATTTATTCTTTAACAATTAATTGTCCGTCCCAGATTGCCCTGTAGGAACTGAACAAACTTAAAAAGGCAGTAATTAGGCTTTTCTAGATAACAAGCAAGGCTATTTTGTAATACTGACACGTGAAATGAATGACTTTGATTTATTTGACTCAGACTGTTTAGCAAAAAGCTTTGTTTTTTTTACCATTTTGGTTTTTCATTCATTTCACATAAACTAATGCTACCCTTGAGGTATAAAACCACTTTTTCATACCATATCAAACATGGTAGCCTCTCAGGCTTCCGCGATGCCTCTCGAGCCAATCCTTCATAACAAGTCTTACCACCGCAATAATGACGTACACAGTGTTGGGTTGCCCGGGTCAAATTCTTCAATAAGCTGGCGAAGATGGGATTCCTGATCTTCGATTTCTCGAAATTCATGACTTCTTCTCAACTCCTGCACCACTCCTAAGTATAGACAATTCAGGAATTAAAAATACAGCTTATTAGGATGCAGGGTTTTTGTTACTTTGACACGTATATTACATTTGTTATTAGATACTTTTACCACGTACAATAGATGAGGATAAAATTTGTATGAATTAAGAAGGCGCAGACAATCTCCCTATCAAAAATGATAATTATTTGAATATTTGATTACTATAAATAAATTTTCTTAAGCCAAAAATTTGTGACGTTCAAAACAAACACAAGAGATTTCTCTTCCTCGATGATGTGTATGTTATCTTATATGTAATAAACATATTCTACATTGTAATCAAATTGTTCGAAATTTAAAGGTCTTCACTTGCAGGAAAGCCAATATTTTTTCAAACATGTATACGGTTGAACAGTCTATGTGGGCATAAACTATGAAACTACAAAAACCTAACACAATAGAATTGATTGCTTGTCTAGAAAGTAAACAATGCTTTTATTAACAACCATAGCCTGCAATCGTATCCACATAGATTTTATCGATGCGGAGAATGGAAGCAAAATATTGAATATGTAACACGAAAGTTAAGCTTTGGCAAAAGTAAAATTATCTCTCTACTGGTATCAGAAATCAGCACTGTTAATCATAAAATCCTAATAAACATGTACATATGGCCTTAACACTCTCCTGAGAGGTGACCCGAGCCCAGCAGTGGGACATTATGGGTTGTTAATGATGATGAAAAACAAATTTTATTTCTCATTCCAGGATTTAGTATTGGTGTCCGTCATCTTCAGATGCTTTATATGTTTGCTAACTCAGTCACGATTGGAATCATACGCGGTAGTATGGGAGTCGCCGTATTAGCTATAAATGACCAGACAAGGAAAGATGACACATACATTAAGGTGCATTTTCTATAATTTTTGTATTGTCTATTGAGATATAAATGTCTTCCTTAAATTGCTATTTGCTTTGTTGCTAATTGTTCCAACCATGACACTGATCTTCAATCAACTAGTAATCTTCCACTCTTATGTCCAACCCACACTTCTTCTCTTGTCCATTTCTCTTCATACTTTCTTTTGCTGTCTAGTTTATTCTATTATTGAAAGCGCTCTTACTTAAGATCAGGAAATTAACTAACGTTTAAGGCCAAAGTCAGGGAAATTTACCCGAAAGAACTAGTAGATAAATCTTCATAATCCCATTACCTCAAATTTCTTTTAAATTTATGTATTTTATTCAGTATTTATATTATCTATGTATTTTTTTAACTTCCCTCCATAAACTCCATCCAAAGATGGTCTGTTAATAAAATATATATAATATATGTAATTGTGTCAAGATTAACTTTGTGGTGTTGTACATCAATCGACACAAACGTTAGAGATCATGGCCTTACTTCCTGTAAAAAAAAAAAAAACAACAACCCATAATGTCCCACTGCTGGGCTCGGGTCTCCTCTCAGGAGAGGGTTAAGGCCATACGTCCCCACGCTGGCCAAGTGCGGGTTGGGGACTGGCAAGAATACGTTGTGGCTACGTAAATCTTGCCGTTGGATGTTTTTAAGCCGCCCGAAGGCCTCCAACTAAGCTTCACGACTGTTATCGTATGATAACAACCGGGACCGACTGCTTAACGTGACCTCCGAATCACGGAGACGCTCATGGTAACATGCCACCAGCGGTCACCCATCCAGGTACTGACCGCGCCATCGTTGCTTGCCCTCGATGATTGTTTCTAATCACCGAGTGCAACTGGGCTATGAGCGCCTATTTACTTCCTGTACTGTTCCAATATTTTTTCTGCAGGCACATGACATATGAAGCTACGTATAACACACATACATCCTTCGTGGAAGTGTAAGTGGTTTTTGAATGTTTCAGATATACAATTGGGATGGTAAAATTCAAGGTGCGATTTTATCTTCTTTTTTTATTGGATACGCGCTGATGCTGATACCTTCGGAAAAAAATCTGAGGAATATTAATACGAAGTTTCTGACTTCTACAATATTGTTCATAAATGGCGTCTTGTGTGTGGCTATGCCAACTATTGTCAACAGGGTATGAAGGTTTATGAAAATTTTAGCTTTAAATGTAGCACCTTTATTAAAGTATAATATTAACAGTTGAGAGTGATTCCAAACATAAATAAGTCCTGAACGGCAAGTATTCAGTCTGTGTATTTCTCCTACAAGAAAACGAATTTTTTTAACTAAGCGAAGTGGTCATTATTTCGAGTATCATTTGATATTAAAAATTTATATTTATACAAATCGGCTAGGAATGTTTTTATTGCGTGATGCAGTATTAGTTCATTATTTCTTAGTAGGTGATCAATCACCAACTAGGTATTAACTAAACCTCAAGGTTATTTAGTCAGCTTACCTTTTATTTTCTTCTTAGTTCTTAAAAATATTTCACATAATATTTTTGTATTAATTATCAACAGGGCGGATGGATAGCGGTATGCAGTGGGAAACTGCTAATGGGTATGACACATGCGTGTTTTCACACGATTAACCATGTGCAGCTGGAAATGTGGCTCCCATCCAACGAGAAAATATTTTTTAGCACCTTTGTTTATTCAGGTATGAGACAAGATATTTATATTTTAGTCTGTACAATGTATTAAGTCATAAGTAATATAATATACAAAATTCTCGTGTAGCGGTGTTTGTTACCAAACTCCTCTGGGCCAATTTCATGAAATTTTTGTGCATATCGGATAGGTCTGAGAATCAGCCAACATCTATTTTTATACCCCTAAATGATAAGAGTGACCTGAATTTTCTTGATATTTTTTTATATATGGCAAAGCAACGTTTGCCGGTCAGCTTGTGCCGCAATAAATTTATACTTGTCCACCTGAACGTATTAGCAATTGGACTGAATGAATTACTCTTAAAAGGCAATCTTAAATTTTAATGAGCATCCCAAACTTTACGAACTATATTTTTTTTTTAATTTATTTGTCTTTATTGTACACACTTAACAGATAGTTTTTTTTTTTAATAAGAGACTATAGTTTGTTTGATTTCATTAATAACATTTCACATTATCAGATAACTACTTATAAGGTATGAAAATAATGAATGATAATGATCATTTAATTTCATTTGTTTTGTGTTTTTCTTAGCTTAACTTTTATATCTTCTATATATACAAAAGAAAGTCGTGCTAATTATACTAGCTTTAACTCAAAAACGGCTAAATCAATTGCTGAAAATTGTTAGGAAGCTAGTTTAGAACCAGGAGACGGTCATGTGATACTTTTATCATAGGTATTTTTTTTCTTTGCGCCTCCAACGCGGAGGCGGAGGAGCTGCGTTTGTTGTTGTACCGCGGATAACGCCACTGGACTAAGATAGCATATTTATAAAAAAGGTGGAAAAATGGAACTTTGAAAATATTTAAGTATTTTCAATTGACAATACATACATTCCTATTTGCTATACTCCATGATTTGCCAATTAAAAAGTAAGTGGACAAATATGTTGTCATCAAAATGTAGAAAAACTTGTACCGAAATAGCGGTAAACAAGTTCTTCCTCAACCAATAAATATTGTTTCTTCTCAAGTCAATAGAATACTTAGAAATTGGTGCCTACCTCGACGTTTATTTATGGCGTTGCCTATTGTTTTCGTAATTATGAGCACTGAAGCCCCGGCTTAGAGCTCCATTACAGCTCCGACTGTTTTCTTTTGAATATTAAGTACATTATTAATTATTTCTCTTACATCAAACATTAAGTCATCTTATTTATGAAAGTTAGTTAATATTTCACTACTACGTCAATTTTGCTTTGATTGAGAAAATAATTATTTTTCTTGATAATTAATTTTTTGTTATGAATGCTTTAAACTACTTGATTTTTAGGCTTAGCGTGGGGAATTCTGAGGAAGTTTATTTACAAGGTAGTAACTTTATAATTGAAAACAAAAAATAAATAAGTCAAAATATTACTAACCTTACAATAATTTTGGCCCTCAGATGTGCATATTATAATTGTCATAAAATACGGGGCATTCTTTGGGGACTGCCGATAGAAGTAAAATATAAGTAAATTTTGAATTGTATCATCTATCTATTAGATTTATAGCTCATGGGAAGCATTCGGTGACTATGATACGAGTTTAGCCTTTTTGTAAATCCACAAAGTACAATATACGAGTATACACAATATCCACATAGCTCATGGAAAGCATTTGGCGACGATGCACAAGTTCCATGATTTTGATTACTATTACGATTATTTGATTTTGACATGTACGTATAGTTCACGGGAAGCGATAAGACGAGTTCTACGCTTTTTTTCACCCCAAAAATTATACATATATATACTCAGTATACATGTAGGTTGCTTATGGAAACCATTCGAAAAGAAGTTTTCACTAACTCAAGGACAAATGAAATAAGTGACCCGTCACCTGATAACAAACCTTGTACATCTACAACTCAAAACTTTACCCCAATGTCCCTCCAAATCATGGGAAATGGGTATTTGAATTAATGTAAACTCAAAGAAAGAGTGTTTACTAAAGATAAATAAGAATACGGTATTAAATTATAATAGACTAAGAGAAATTATATGTAAAATATATTAAAGGAATTGCTTTCAGGTGTTCAAATAGGAATTATCATAGCCTTGCCTGTAGCCGGGCTAATATCAGCAGCTGCATTGGGCTGGGAACTAGTATATTATGCTTTAGCTATGATGGGACTAGCTATGGCAGTTATATCGGGAACATTAACTGCCAGCTCGCCAGAAGATCACCAAGCGGTTGGAGACACTGAAAAAGAATTTATTCGCAAGAATTTGGAATACTATCGTAAGGTAGACACGCTTTTTAATCGGTCATTAGTACCTTATCCCGTCTTATGTAATTTGCTATCACTGTCAGAAGTCACAGTCAAACAAGATCAAAATAAAGTTTAAATGAATTGATAAAAAAGCACGCTTCTTTAAATTTGAGCAAACTAACCAATTAATATTTTTTTTTATTTTCTTTATTTATGAACCCTCCAAAGTGACTGACCATTCTGACATACTTTATACGCCACGTTGTATACGTTACAATGCAATAATGTGGCATGGTGACCAACACTAAGGTGGCCTATTGAAATGCTTCTGCATTTTTGGGTCTAACACAAACCCACGAAACACGATTGCACAGTTGCTGTTATTTCTAGTTGGTCTTCTGTGATAGAATAGGGAGGTTTTCAGGTGGAGTCGGCTCGAATATTTTGGTTTATACCATTTAAATTGCGTTTTTTTGTAATTCATGTTTTTTTTTATTTTCAGAAAGAGCTGCCAATTCCATGGCGTCTTATTTTAACATCATCAAAGCTATGGGCAGTTATTTGCACACACGCAGCTAGCAGCACTCTTTTCATTTTTTATTTAGCCTATTTACCTGCTTACATAATGACTTTTGGAATAAATTTAAAAGATGTGAGTAATACTATTTCAGTATTTCAAAAACCATTTGCTAAATCACGATAATTTTTTTGTAGCTATCTCCTTTTTTCTGAGGATAGGCTCAGGTACAGCAGAGAACTGTTAAAGTCAGTTGTGGTTGCTGTGACTATCTTCATCAAGTCGAGGTGAAAAACCCTGTTGGATCTGATTCTCCGGTAAATGAAGGCTATCATAGCGAAGATGCCAAATTATAATTGATGACTATGAACTATACGATACAGACATTAGACTGTCAATTCAAGGAAGAATGTTAACCACGTATAATGATGTCAAGGTTCCCTCCGAACAGGCGCAAATCTTATTCAGCCTATGTTCCATAGGAATCTAAAATCTGCCCTTTTCCAATCGATCTGACGCACACGCGCATGACGTAACTTGCTATGTTGACCAATACCTAACCTCTAATCTGCCACCTTGGGCAACTCAAAGTGCTAGACCTGAAAACTATTAAGATTTTCTTCTAAGAAAAACCCAATAGTAGTCCGACCCAGGAATTAAACCCGAGACCTTTTGATCGGCAATTGCTAACGATAGCTACTAGACCAACGAGGTAGTTGTGGAAACAAATTAATAAACCAATAAAATAAAATCATAGAATGACAAGCTCTTTAATACCAGAAAGAGTCTCAATATGCTAAGAATTGATCGTTTATTCATTGACTGACCTGGCTAGAATTACTCTGCAATGTATTATGTGAATCTGCTCGGTTTTAACTTAGCCATGAGCCCTTACATTATTATATATTTTTGGATTCTGCTCACGCTTTCCATCAGGCGGAGCAGCTTCACTTTGGCAGGCTTGAATGTTTTACTTTTACTACTACTATTAGTGAACTTTTTTACACTTTTTTTGTCCTACTTTTTTTCCTATATCATATTGTATAAAATATAATTTGTTTATTCAGAAACTTACTCTCTTTAAAATTTTGAATAAATGTGTAATTTGTAAGCGGCTATTTCATTTATTTCATGAATTCTTCTCTCATTGGGCTTTTTTACGACTATAACATTTGAATTGTTAATTTGGATATAAAAGTTAAAAAAGTTTAAGTTTTTTAACTCCCTCATTTTTATTTCTCATTAAAACTTTTATTTCAGAGTTCTTGGTATTGTATGTGGCCTTTCTTCGCAATGACAATAACATATACAATTCTAAAACCAACCACGGACTGGATTTTCGAACTGAAGTATTTAAACTACATCTGTAGCACACAGTTGCTTAGAAAAACTGTAAATGCTATTGGTAAAAATAATTAGTCTTTATACTTTTTAATCTTACTATTATATACACAGATTGTTTTTATTATTGAATATTAAACTCTGCATATTTAAGATACCTCTTGATTTATTTATGTTTAAGACTTTAGTAAATTACATAGAAGTAGTGAGGATTAGTTGTAAGTCTAAGCTTTCAAAAATATGGCTCTTTTTAATATTAATGTAAAGTTGAAACTCAAATACCTACAGGTGCTTTCGGTGTCCTAATAGGAATAACAACAGTGCTCAATTTTCCACGCCAATGGAACTGGGCGACGATTATTATTTTAGTGGCAATATTAGGCTTACTGGGAATGCAATTCTGTGGGTTTCTGGTAAGTTTGTTTTGGTTTTAATTAGTTTAACTGATGCGTAAATATATTTCCCATCGCTTTTATTCCAAATTTATTATTGTTGTTTAAGTAATATGTACTTGCACCATATAAATTCATATATTATAAAGATTGTTTTTAAAAACTAGAAATATTTATATGTTATGCTTTTTTTAGAGTAGAATATACAGTTCAAAACATTTTATGACTTATTTTTAAACAAAAAAATATTTGATTGAACTGGCGGACTCAACGCCTGAGACATTTTTTTACAGGTCATCCTGATTTTCTTCTTGGAAGTTTTGTTGTAATAGCAACTCATGCAAATTCTTTATGTCAATTATGTAAAAATATAGCATAAGGAAATTAATGTTCCACAAAAGAGAATATGTAATGCATAGAGTAAGGTTTTAAGAGATTTCTGTTTTGAGGATCGGCTCGAGAGACCGATTAATGTCTAATAAAAGATAAATTTTAACATAATAAAATATATCATACCTCAAGATATGGTGAATATGGGTATTTCAACATCACCATCTCTCTTTGCCCGTAACAACCGCAAGCTACCCTATTGTTAAGAACTTCTTTCCTTTTAATGACCACTGAGATGAATGGAAAACTAGTCAATAGAGTTGAAAGATTCCATTTAATGGGAAGTCCCTTTCTCCATACCTGTCATGGACAGTGAGGATGTGATTTAATACAAGTTTTAAGTATTCAAGCGCTATTCATGGCTAGACAAATCGTCTCCCTTTCACTAAGATTCCTGTATCCTTATATTCAAATCGAACTCAAATTTTGTTTGCAGATTTCATTTCAAGACATGTCAGAAAATTTCCCTGGAACATTAATGATGTTGTCTTGTACCTTCAGCAGTATTTTCAGTGGTTTTATGCCATATATTTTTGGAGTTGTATTGGGAGAAAATATGGTAAGCTTTTTTCGGAATAGAGAAAAGAGAGGATAGATTTCATTATACTTTTGTTTTATATATACGCACTATCTTAGACTTATTCTTAATATTACTTTTATTTCTACTATATAAAATGAATGTCAAAATTTCAATTAATTGATCCAAATAAATCAGCATACATGGATCGGGTTCATTGAACGGAAAAAACGCCTTGAACGGAAAAATTTATTGGAAGCCTTTCCTCCCAAAATCAAGAGGGTGAAGGGATACAAAACTAGTGACGCACTTGTATCACTAGGGTCACAGGAATGCATAGACGGCGGTAGTCACTTAACATCGATTGAACCATCTGCTTGAAGTTGCTGCTGCTCCTAGTCAGATGAAGTTATTTGAGATATTTCTTGTTTTAAAAATTATCCTCACGTAATATTTTCCATGTGTGTTCCATGCGTTTCATAAGAGCCGACTAAGATAAAAAATATGCAGAGCAATATTAGTGCAAAGAGATTGAAAACTTGATTAGAAGGCTAAAATTTTCCCTTCTAATATGTCCAACAGCCTATGCACTAAAGGGTTTTTTTTAATTTACAGAATAGTACAGAAAGGTGGAGAATAATTCTTTTAATTCTAGCAAGTTTGTACATCATAGGTAATATCGCGTACACAGTGTGTGGAAGTCATGAAAGACAATTTTGGGACCATAATAATAAGAGGCGTATTGGACATCTTAATGTCCTTATGGGTAGGTACTTTTGTCAGGCAAAAGTTGCGCACTTTTAAATATTGTTGAGGAAAAAATTTAAATTATTTAGTATCGTAACCAGTTCGGATAAAAAATAAATATTAAAAAACAGAATAAAATCTTATAATCAACATCAACATAATTTTTTCCGTTTCTTAAAATCATTTACTTTTCAGATACTGATGAAGAACAATTCAATAAGAACAGTCATGCAGCTTTCGTCTCACACAAAAACGAAATGGACACATCACTGTAATAATTGAATAAATATTTTGATTTTAAATTCCATTTTATTTGCTACATTCTGTGAATCTAATCAAAAATAGGATTCTTTACTTATCATTGCCCATCTTTTTTTAATTTTATTTTTTTTCAATTTTAACTCAATCTATAAATAGACATTTATAGATTGAGTTAAAATTAGCATAACACAACTTTAAATCTTTAAAGCTTTAGTGTATCGATTATACCTAATAGTCATAATCAAAACATACGTCAATTTAAGTTGCCTTGTTTACCGACGGGTGACTCTCCTGCTCATATGCTCCTTATTCTATAAAAAAGTAATGTAGTGATGCAGAAGCATCTCAATAGGCTGCTATTGTGTGGGTCGCCACGCTGTTTTGTTGCATTGTTTGCATTCGCGATAGGTAAGGTGACCACTATTCTAGGGTTCCGCTCATGCTTTGGGTCAGACAGAGTCACTTTGGAAAGCCCATGTAAAAAATGTTACTAATAAAACTAATAAAAATAAATCATCTAAAGGTAAATGAATCCGGTTGAACGTATTTATTATAATTTTTATAGTTCACGTTGGTATAATTAAAAAGTAGTAAAGTACTTGTTAATCAGTATATCAGCGACAAAACGGTAACAGCTGGGAATGTGACAGTTAATTAAAACTAGCAAATCCGCTATATAACAGTGAGTATGAAACGGAATCTGACGATATAACGGGCATATTACAATAAAACCGAACGTACTCTTGCATATTTGTAGTTTATGCCAACTTTATCTCACAATTTAATCTATGCACCAACTGTATGTAAGGTTCTTGCCGTTAAATAAATTGTTTAAGCTGCTGTTATTAGAAATATAACATAAATAAATAACTAATAAAGAGTTTTGTACGTCATCTCGCTGAATCAACAACAATTGATTTAAGTGATTTCATTTTGTAAAAATAGGTACATTAAATTTTAGTATTATAAAATTTTCTAAATTAATTTCTTTACGATTTAAACTGTACGGTGCAGTACTACATTATATACCGCTCCCATCCTTTCTTTTTTTCGTGCGGATATCCCCTCAGATAACACCATGGTGGCATGTTGAACTCAAACTGATTAAAACCGCTTGCCGCCTCGGGTATCAGGAGCCGAGGAGCCAGGTACACACCCGATAGGAAAATCCTGGAGTGCCATATCCACGGTCTGGCCATTACAGAGGTAGGTTTTCTAGTGATCACCTGCGTTTGCGTTACGGAGGAATGGCTCGAGAGGCTCCCATGATGGCCAGCATCCATTGCAATGGTCGCAAAAGCGCGACAGTGCTGGCCTTCAGGGCCTCCGCCCATAGTGGGGCACTATAAGGGGCTATAGACCGCGCAACACCCAAGCAGAGTCTCCTGCAAAAGTCATCGGGCCTCTTTGTGTTCGGTAGCAATCGTGCTAATGCACGTGCTGCACCAACAAGCTTAGGAACCAGGCTTCGGAAGTGGTGTCCGAAGTTTTATTAAGTACATTCCATAGGCGAGATGCTTCAACAGTTAACTTTGCAGCATTAATTGTAATTTTCAGCAAGCAACACAGCAAGGTCTGATACCTTGCTGTGTTGCTTGCTGATAGATGATATATCTAAACTATATCAGCTAAGAATGCGCCTTTAAATATAGAGGAGTGGGGAGTTTGAATATTACATTACATGTTAAAGTAAATATAATCTTATTATTAACATAGGGAGCCCTTTGAGAAAATTCAGATATTCAGATACGTTCTATTTTCGTAAACAAAATATGAACAGTGTATATTCATTATGAAGCCGTTCCAGCTGATCGAATGTCTACTCTATGAGATCAAGATGGTATTAGCATAATATGGTATCATAGTTTTTTAACTCGGAAAAAGTTCGCGGCTACCGCCCAACAGTTGATGTTGGCATGTAGTTTGGACATAAATCAGCGCGAAAACTTCTATTTCTTTGATACTGATATAGGATTTGTTACTTCATAGCTATATGTGTCTTCAGTAGATGGCGCTGTAGTAAACAAACAACAACCCATAATGTCCCACTGCTGGGCTCGGGTCTCCTCTCAGGAGAGGGTTAAGGCCATACATCCCCACGCTGGCCAAGTGCGGGTTGGGGACTGGCAAGAATACGTTGTGGCTACGTAAATCTTGCCGTTGGATGTTTTTAAGCCGCTCGAAGGCCTCCAACTAAGCTTCACGACTGTTATCGTACGATAACAACCGAGACCGACTGCTTAACGTGACCTCCGAATCACGGAGACGCTCATGGTAACATGCCACCAGCGGTCACCCATCCAGGTATGATGGCGGTGTAGTATGTCTTTGTTTTAAATTGTGTATGATAGTACTCATAATTGTTTATTCATAGGAATATTATTGTGGCACATAATATAAAATAGCACGTAAATAGTCTGTTGTTACAACATACATTAAACTTAATATCATAGCTTTTATTGGTGTTTACATTTTTTGTAAATGTTTCGCAATTAGTAGAATTTATGAGACTTGCAGTTGCATTACGAAAGACCATTAACGTTACACCTTGTGAAATGTTACTTTATTAGAGCCTGTTAATAGCTAGGACCCTGGTGAAATATGGTAAGAAGAAAAGCTATTACTGCATTTAGCAATTATGCATATTTTTCATGGTCTCTTATTCGTGTGATTTTTAAGGTAAATTATAATTAAAAAATATCCTAAAAAATAAATAGAGTTCTATGGTCAAATATAACTAAACATATGCTAACAAAAATAGTCTACAACTACAATGATATTAGATTTTAATCGTGCCTAATCTTTATAATATAAAAAACATTTTAAAATATAATAATAATATATTTATTTAATTTTCATTGGATATGTAAGTTTCATTTTTAACCACTTGTATGGATAGTTATTTTGAAAGACGGTAGCAGCTCAGCATCACGATCAGTTTTGCAAAGAGTGTTCGACTATGAAGAAGATTTTTTATGGAGTATTTTTGTTTTTTTATATTCATTTTATTTAAGTTCCTGTCAAAATGACTCTACTGTGCCTGATAGAAAGCATAAGAATAATCTAAGAGTGGTTATGAATAGACTTATTGCGGATGCAATGGTAGCAAGGCAACCTACACTACGGCGGCTTAGTGATGCTTTGCACCAGTAGGCCTCCAGTCTCGCACTCACCAAGGAAACACAATATTACGAGCTCTGTCATTTTACATTGATCTTCTGTGCGAGGTTAGTACCGCCCCAGTCGAGTCGGCTCGCTCGTACTGAACTCAGTATGACTCTACTAACTGCAACTAATTTATTAATAATTAGAATACAATTGATTAAATTACAATGAATATATCCTATCTCTCATCTACGCGTCACTCTTCACTGATCAATCAGCTCCATCCACTGAAGGAGTTTTTTCAACTCGACATAACAATCAAAATCGTTTGCCTGTTTTAATTACATTCATACTACAATCTACTTCCTCATCATAAACGGAAAACTATCACACTAAAAATATGTGCTGTGTCGTGGTGTATTTGACGAACATATTTTTATACGCCAAATTGGCACACAATTATATCTTTAGTAATTTTACATTACAAAACATTCATATAAATTTTCTCAATCTTTCTTTTCTTTTCAAAAAAAAGCAGGAATGATCTACATTCTTAATCGCGCAGCATTTGTTGTGATAGACTTAAGTATATGACGTGTGTATTCAACATAATAATTATGACATTCTGTTCAAACAAGAAACGTTGTTTATTTTAGTTTCATTATTGTTATAAACGGAAACCTTAAAGCCTTACTAGCGTAACTGATAATGATAGTTATTTTTATGTGTACCGCAGTACACGTACTACATATTTTGTAGTAAGGAGCCTTCCACACTAAAGCACTCTAATTTAAAAACTCTATTTAAAAAAAATAAAGTGAATTCTAAAGAGACTAGGTAATTAAACTGTGCTGCTTTTATAGTACACTAAGATTTGCTCACGGCTTCACTTTTATTTTACCCCCTAGGAGTAGCATCTCCAAAATGTCTTTTTTTTATATTTAAGCTGCCAAAATGATTTTGCCTTGCCTGATGGAAAGCCAAGAGTGCTGGTCACCATCCTCAATGCGAAAAAGAACAATGCAGCATGGTGACCCACACTATGGCGGCCTGGGGGGAAAGGGGATGGTGAGGGGGATAGGGGGCGTTGGATTGGGGTATAGGCCTCCGGTATCCTCATTCACTCGATGAAACACAGCGTAAGCGCTGTTTCACACCGGTTTTCTGTGAGACCGTGGTATCACTCCGGTCGAGCCGGCCCAGTCATGCCGAAGCGTGGCTCTCCCACGGTATAAATTTCTTAATGTTCACTTACGTTATATAAAGAACCTACACGCAAAATTTTATGGTTCATAGTTCTGCCGTTTGGGCTGAGCGTTGATCTCTGGGTATCTTAAAATGTCCGCCATCTTCCTCTTTTACACATCTATCTATAAAGATGTATATTCATATACATAAAATATCAATAAAGATTTAATAAAACTGTAGAGGTCTTATTTTTGTACAATGAAAACAAATGCTAAAAACCGAGTCAGGGGGATGTAAAAAGTACAATAAAACCAACTTAGTATTTTTTTAATTTATTTGTTTCTAAGTTTGTTTGTCTGTTTTATGGGCTAATCTCCAAAACGAATGGACTAATTTAAATGAAACTTTGTGTGGCGGTATTTTATACCCCGTATTAATATATAGGATACTTTTCCTTTTAAATTAAGGAGTTTCCGTGGAATAGTATAGAAAGTGGAATAAATTAAACAGCTTTGCATGCAACAACATGAATTTACAACATGAACATAATGAAGTTAAATTTGGAATGCTGATATTTTATGTTGCTGGTTAAACGACGTATAATATAAAATGTATTAATTCTATTAAAGTGACTAGTTCCCGCGGGGAATCAGAACATTACCAAAAAACAATGTCTAGCAGGGTTCTTTTAGCAGATTTTTGCTAATGATCGTACTTTATACACCTGGCCAACATTTGAGATACTTTTCATATCGAAAAATCAAAAAGCGTGGGATAGTTAAAAAAACTTTAATTACTTAAACAGTACATTATACAATGTACCGTTTAAGTACGTATGCACCTTATTAAGCACAGATATAGGAGGTATCTTCGTTAAAATAAATTTAATCCTTCCAACATTATGCCACGGTACTAGACTGACAGTCACTTCTCTCCAACGTAACATAATATAAGCGGAGATTTTGACACGATTTGGTGTCGGTGAGTGAGTTTCATACCCCGAATTCCACTGATTCTAAACGGCTACCTATTCTATTTTAAACAATCACAGTTCTCGATTAGTTTGTGTTACGCAATAACGATAAACAGAGCTCAAGGGCAGATGCTGCGTTTTGCCGGTGCGGACCTCGGCGTGTTTCTCGCACGGCCAATTGTTTATGTTTCGAATTAGTTTACATGGAATGTCGTTTACAAAGAAGCGTTATAAGGTATTTATAATATAGTATTATTGCTAGAAAAATGTACTCAGGCAATTTTCATTTGTCTTCACGTCATTTTTACTCTTGGTAGTTGGCACTTATTGATTAATGGAACGTGTTAAAATGAATTCTCGTATTAAACTCTCTTGAACTAACTTATTTCACTATTTCAATTAACTGAAATCCTAATCTGGTAATGCCATAGGGTCAGGATTTAAGTATACTTGATACAATTTAACAAATTAAACGAACCTTAATTTGAAGGTGACTGAGTTTAATTAAAATAAATTTCCTTAAGACTGGGACCTCGCAGTCATATTAAAAACTGGTAAATTCTTTCTTTGTTTCTTAAACTAGGGAGAGAGGGAGTAGGTAAAAACCTTACTACCATTAGTTTGGAGAATGCAAACAATAACTTACTATCGCAATCAAGTTCAGATACTTGAAACTCTGATGGGTTATAGGCAGGAAATCTAAGTCCTCTCACCGTATTCCATATTCTACACGATATGAAGAGTACCGAATTAATTAAGAATTATTTCATACATATACTCAATGTCACAGTATTGTAATCAATAAGGTGTTTTTTTAAATAATGCGATCTAGGAAATTATTTTTTGATACGGTTTAAGGTGCGCAAACGTCTCAATGTTCTCTCATGCCAAAAGGTAAACAACTTGAAAGGAGCTATAGTCTTAATTTTTGAAATGTATTTTTACTTGAAATCTATTCAAAAAACATGTTGATGGATATAGTTTTTTAAAGCTTCCAAATTTATAATTACAATTGTGAGAAAAGTAACCTTCTGTTTTTTAATATAATCAGTGTCAAACGAGCAGAAGTATCGCCTAATGGTAAGCGATTATCTCCGCTCAGTACTACACCAGAAGAGTCGCATACACGGTGTACGCACACTCATACAAGCACAGTGCTTAGTAATTATAGTTTTCTAACATTTGCACTGAATGAAAAATTTTGTTAATTTTAAATTACAAGCAGACACTCCAGTTTTATTTATTTTAATATGTGCAGAAGTATCCTAATTGGTCGCCATAGTGTAGGTCACCATGCTGCATTGTCTGTATTCACAATAAGTTTGATGACCACAACTCTTGGATTCAACTCATGCTTTCCATCTGGCAAAGTCACTCTGGCAGGCCCATATATATTTTTTACAAGGCAAAAATGAAATAATTTTAATTTATTATACAAAATCTTACAATCGATTTCAGAATCATAATTATATTAACATTTCGTTCTGATTATTTCAGTGATCGCATTTCGTTATGGTTAAAATATGTGTTTGTATCGAAATTGCTGACCCAATCAGTGTAATAATATGTAAAGTAGAAATAAATTGGTTTCGAAAACCACTCAATCGGCAGCTTTCCATCTACAACACGCGTTCTATTATAAATGCAAATTAAGAAATATAACAGTGGAACATGTTTTTAACGCAAATACCATTTTAATACGTTTTATTTATTGTACTTGGAATTTTGATTTCACTTACCGACACAGAAAATTGAACTGGTTCTATTTTTACTTAAGTACAGTATCAATAACATCATTTGTTAAGTTCACTGGACGAAGCCCCAAAAATACTTTTTGAGGTTAAAGTATAAATGCATGAAAATATGTTTTTTTTAATACAGTGATTGGCTTAAAACTTATTTGTAATAATAATATTATTTTGTCTCATTAGGTGAAAATCAGCGTATTTGATTGTAGGATGATGTTCAATTTGTAGATAAAAATACTTAAAACACTGTAATTAATCATAAAACAACTGATTATGTTAAATAACCAAGATAAAGAGCTAAAAACGAAGGTGACGGTTTTAATTACTGAGCGTAGAAAAACGAAGAGTATATTACGTTGATTTTTAACAAAAGGACATCCTGGAAGTGGAAATAGCTCTAACGTTTGCCGAGGATGAATTAATTTACACATTTATTTTGAAATCACACATCCAGATTCACTAATGACACTTTTCAAAAATGCCTGAAAGTTCCTACTTGATATAGAAGCTATTTCATTTAATTTTGACTACTAAAGATTCAAAGTTATTTTCATAAGGTGGACAAAAGTGAAAACCTATATCGAAAGTACTACGACACTCTATACTTTAGACGTTATAATTAACAATTTTTGATAATAAATATTATTGTTTTCGTACAGTTTGGCGTTTATAAAACATTTATCTGTGCTTATTCACGAAAAACGTAATTAAGGGTGCCTTTTAAGTTAGTTTAGAATTTATTTCCAAACGTTACAAAATTTTATATTCATTCTTTATTTGTCTTCGATATAATATGCGATATAAATAATGTAACAACGTTATCAAAGTAGAAAAAAATTGAGATACTTAAAATTATTTTCTTATTTCAAAAGATTTTGTAGAGCTTATAATTATATTTATTTTTAATTAATGACACTTCTAAAACGACTCTCGTTTTTTTTTACTTTCTTAAACCTTAATTCATCAAATAATTATGTGCAAAGTACTCGTAAAAAAGACGGCAGCGATTATAAGCCACATGTGAAGCAAATATGCTGCGCAAAACAACCACGTTATACTGTTATGCATCACTCTAACTGCCTCCAGCAGTGGTAGCGTACGCGACTGCTGTCCATGAGGTCTCGGGTTCGAATCCTGGGTCGGACCAAATGTTTGTATGATCTGCAAATATTTGTTTCGGAGTTTGGGTGTTTTCTATGTATAATATGTATGTATTTACAAAAAAAAAGTATTTATGTATTTATATCAGTTGTCTAGTACCCATAATACAAGCTCTGCTTAGTTTGGGACTAGATGGCGTTGTGTGTTAGATGTCCGTAATATTTATTTATTATTTATTTACTCTATGAATCTGAAGAAAAACGAATAAGTGTTTGTTCTTGGTAGAATAGTAAATAATAGTACATTGTAACATTATCTTAAAATACGCCGGAGAAGTAATCATTCACAAAATTCACAGGAAGTGCAGTTTAAACCAGTGATTCCATTGTCTACTGACACGATGACGTAATTTCATAGAAGTTTACATTTTGCATATTTGTAGAAGAGGTAATGAAATCTTTGAAAAGTTATAATCTAGTATTATATATTACAATTTAATTTAATATTACGTAGATAATAATTACTAGCTCTTCTTAGTACCTAAATTATATTACTAGTACAGTTTTTGACAATTTCTTTCATAAAATACAACATCCTGAAATAGTATGTTTTTTTTAATTTTTGAGATTTGCATGTCGGGTTGAACTTACATACTTAATGAAGTTTCAAATATGTTAAAGTGATCAAAATAGTGACAAAGCGCTATTTACCGAACAAATCAATAATGTTGTGAAAAAGAGTAATGTGAAACGCGCCAGGAACGTGTATGCCTGGAGCGATAAGCACCCGGATAAAGCAAAATAGGTGTGTTAGGACCGTCAAAAATGGACATTAATCATCTCCGCCTACCCGTTTGAAAAATAAGCGAGAATCTAGGTACGCAGTTAAGTGATCAAGATAACGGTTAAACTGGTGAGAACTTGTAATATAATGTACACATTACATTTATGTAATTTTCCTGTATGAAATTAATGTATTTATGTACTCATTTATTAATACTTATTATATACTGAAAGTAGAATAGTACAAAAGATGATTTAGAAAAAATGTGAGTCGGCGGTCTTGATGCTTACAGCAATTTCTTCCAGCTAACCATAACACGGGTACTATTCGTTCCAAAATTTAGGGTAGTTTACGCACAGGTAACACACGAATATTTGAAAATATTAATAAAGATGTGGATACCTCTACATACAGCGGCAAAACAGCATATGATAACGCCATTTACTGAAAATATACTGAACCACGGAGTAGCATAGTGTACGACTAAGCTCGTGCAAAAGAAGTTCTCGCGTATTCGCGTATTCATATTTAACACCCCATTTTTTCTTTTTTTTTACGTGTGTAAACCCCCTCGGGCCTTCACCCCACCTGGGTTTGCGGCGGGGCGGTGTGTCGGAATCGAACCAACTAAAACCACACGGTGTGCAACTCTGCGCCTGAGACGGGAGAGATCCGAGAACCGCTTTCTTACGCCATCCGGACCCCTCCCAGCGCTCCCGTCCCTCCCGTCTGATGGTAAAAACTCTCAATTTAGGCGACGTACGGCACGCGCGTAAAGTCTCGCGGCTGGCCTGTGAAGCGTGATAGGCGCGCCTCTGTCGCCCGTTTCGCCGGCGGCGGATCGGGTCCGAGTCCTCACTGCAGTCGCAGTGGAGGCAGCCGGGACTCAATTCCCTCCGCGCGACCGAGTGCAGATACTTCCCGAATCAACCGTGCCCGGAAGCACCTGCGTTAGCCGGAAGGAAAGAGTCCCATGCTGTCGCCCTGGCCACTCGAGAATGACCGGCTGGAGCGCCTCCACGGTGGCGAAACCAGTACGTGGAGCCTTCAGCCGCGAAGACCAACGTGCCATCGCGGCTCGACGGGTGGCTTCACGCCACTCGCGTACCTCTTCGGGCGGAGGGTACATGCCACTCTCCGTCTGGAATTCAGCCACCCGTCGATAAACTTTGGCGAGAACTTCCGCCTCCAAATCCCACGGGGTCGACGGGTGGCTTCACGCCACTCGAGTACCTCTTCGGGCGGAGGGTACATACCACTCTCCGTCTGGAATTCAGCCACCCGTCGATAAACTTTGGCGAGAACTTCCGCCTCCAAATCCCACGGGGTCGACGGGTTGCTTCACGCCACTCGAGTACCTCTTCGGGCGGAGGGTACATACCACTCTCCGTCTGGAATTCAGCCACCCGTCGATAAACTTTGGCGAGAACTTCCGCCTCCAAATCCCACGGGGGTGTACCGGCCAAGGCGCACGCCGCCTCGGTCGATACCGTGTGGTATCCGCGTATGGCTCTGACCGCCAATACCCTATGAGGGCGTCAGAGGTGCCCCTTATTCTGGGCGGTCAGAGCCGACGCCCACACCCTTGCGCCGTACAGCGCCATCGACCGGACGACACCCGTGAAGAGGCTTTGCGTTGCGACACTGGCTCCTCCCAGATTGGGCAAAAGTCGCCCTAGGGCGGAGGGAATGTCGACCAGCTTGGGAGCAAGCTGTCGGAAGTGCTCATCGAAGACGCACCGACCGTCGAGGATCAGGCCCAGATACTTCATCTGGGCCCGAACCGGTACGAGGACCGAGTTGACCACTATGGAGGCGCCAGGGAGCAGCCCACGACGGGGCCCGTGGAAGAGCAGGGCCTCCGTCTTGTACAGGGCCACCCGCAAGCCCAGCACCTCGATGCGCCCGAACACCACAGAAACTCCCCTTGTGGCCAGGCATGCCGCCTCCTGGAAGTTCCCCCCCCCCGGGCTGTTACCAATGTGTCATCGGCGTAACAAATTACGCTCAGCCCGGGGGGAAGACGCTCTCTAAGGACCCAGTCGTACCCCACGTTCCACAGGAGTGGTCCTAGGACAGACCCCTGCGGAACGCCGCACGACATGGGTCGCCGTCTCAAGGCGCCATCTCGATCCTCGTACACGACGGTACGCTCCTCCAAATAGTCTGCCACCAGCCGCCTGAGGTACTCTGGCACCCCGTGGTATTGGAGTGCTTCCCTGATGCAGCTGAATGGCAGACTATTAAAGGTGGTGGCGATGTCCAGAGACACCGCCAACACCACACCGCCACAGCTCACCGCCTCTTTATATTTAACACCCCAACATCAACCGTTGTGCAATGGTTCGCCAGGCATGATCACCTAGCCTGGCCGGAGGATCCTCGCTTTGTGTTGGACGGACATGTGACCTGTTCCTCCACAGAGATACCTATACAAAGATACTTGATTGATATTACGCATACACCACTTGAGCTTAGAACATAACGATCATATTTACGTAAGAAGTTCCGAAGCCTGCGCGGAGATCCTGCTGCTGCAATTCATCATTATCGGCAACCCATAATATCCCACTGCTGGGCTCTGGTCTCGTCTCAGCAGAGGGTTAAGGCCATACATCCCCACGCTAGCCAAGTGCGGGTTCGGAACTGGCAAGACTAAGTTTTGGCTATGTAATCTTGCCATTGGATGTTTTTAAGCTGCCCAAAGACCTCCAATTCGCTTCACGACTGTTATCCTATGATAGCAACCGGGACCGACTGCTAAACGTGACCGCCAAATCACGGAGACGTTCAAGGTAACATGCCGCCAGAGGTCACCCATCCAGGTCTGACCGCGCCGTCGTTGCTTACGCGCGGTGATTGCTTCCAATCATCGAGCGCATTGGGGGCTATGAGCGCTTCCTCCTGCTGCAAATAGTTTGCGACTAACTTCCCTTATCTGGGGGTTCCAGGAAAGGTCCACACAGATTCCTAAGTTTTTTCACTTTATCACTATATGGAACAACCGTCCCGTTGCTACACACTACTGGTATCTGTTGACAGCTAAGTTTGCAGTGCAGCCTGGCGCTACCCATTATCATAACTTATGTTTCAGTTTAGTCCAGTTATAAATTTGCATTAATTCCTGATTAATAAGTCCACTGATTATGTTAAATTATCTAGAATAGCTTGTGAGAAAGTAATTGATTTGTGATTGAGTCAATAAAAAATGCAAAAGAAAAGAGGATAGTACGAAACCATGAGGTACACCCGCAAATGTTATAATTCTTTATTTAAACCAGTGCCATTACTTAACTGGAGTAATTGATATCGCACTGAGAATCAGCACGCTGAAGTGAATATTGGCCGTCATGTCTCCAGCCGGACTGATGGTCGCTGAAAACACGTATTAGAGTAGAGATCGCGATTAAGCAAACGTACGAAATGCGGCACGATGTGATGGACCGTCTGCTTGAATAAAATGGTTGGCATGGATGGATGCAGACTGCTCAAGACCAACAGGTATGGCGCTCTTTTGTGTAGGACTTTCTTTAGCAGTGAACGGCAATAGATTGAAGTAGATAGCACATTATTCTAATCGTGTTAGAGCCATGATCTCTCTACGACCTCGGATAAAACCGCCGCTAAGCAATAATTCTTATCCAACTTTCACATAGTAACACCTTAGTCACTCATATAATCTTTTTACAGTGAGGAAAATCATACTCACTACACTTAAGGGGAGGAAATTGTCTTATTCCTCTTTAGTCGCAGGTGTACATGCAGTAACCATGAAGTGCTCTTATACCTTGAAAAAATGCTATACTAATCGTAACAGTCTGTTTACAGCGCTTGCTTGTGGTTCATTCTAACAATTTCATTCATTTGACCTCGATTGTTTGTTTTATGAAAAAAAAATGTAATAATTCATTCATTATTTCACCACTCTTTTGTAAACAACTGGTTTGACAACTACGGAAACATAAATATATAAGTATATAAAAACTGCGCTTTAAACCAATTTATCGTGAATGTAAATAATTGTGGAGTAAACACTAGATATTCCAGATTTTAAAGATATTCTTACCATACATCATTCAGATACTAGAATCATGTCGGTCGGTAAAGTTGTGTACGGTAGTGTTCCCAGCGATGAGAAGAGTCCAGGTGAGATTTAAATAGATAGCGAATTAGACTTAATAAAATAAACGCCTGATAAAATTATGCCAGTTACATTGTTATGAAAACAAAAACAAACTTTTGATTATACAATATTTGTAGCACATCCATTATCTAAAAGATATCAATTAAATACTTACGCTACTGTCTAGTTGCGTTATAAGATAACTTATTCTGACACAAATTTCATAGCTTTAATTTTGTAACGTTTTGTTTGAAGATGTTCCTTGAAACTGATTTATCTAAACTTATTTATTTGTTATTAAATGTATCTTAGTATAACGGTCATATTATGATTGTTGTATTTATTGTAGTGGTTCAGGAAATTGTGTAGTCTTTACAGTGGGTAGTTTATTATTAATTCCATAGCATCATAAAGACCATATTTTTTTCAATATCTATAATGTACATTTTCAATGTTGCAGCTCAAACAAAAACTCTAATAATCTTATAATCTTGTATGGCGGGGGAGTTTACTACTAAATGGTTATTTTCTAACAGCTTTTGGAATGTTTAAGTCGTTTTTCATAGTAGTTTATAAAGTTGAAATGCAATAATAATAGTACTAATATTTATTAGACGAAAACACAAAAACTTATTTGAGTTATAAGTCAAACATGAGATAGCCTCCATTGCCAAACAATAACAACAAGAACAATATAATATAATAATTATTGTTTACGGTGGATTTCTATGTTTGGGGTTACATAATACACATGACTTACAAAACTTAACTGGACCCCATTCCCCTCGATGGGTGAGCCGTGAGCTGTGCGCTTCTAATAAGTTCACGTTGTACGGCGGTAGACTGAAGGCCGCTCGCCAGTTCTGTAACTTTGAACTAAAATGGCGCGAAATTGTTTATGCTTTCTTATTGGAATTAATTTTAATTAGAAACCAGGTACCTACTATTTACTATGATACTCATTGTTTACATACTCGTGTATTTCAATATTTATTTTTCCAGAACCTCTTACTCACCAAGCCCCTAAGGGGTTGGGGATTCGGCATTTACAAACATTTCTCCTTTTCATATGTCTCGTTTTGGGGTTTACAACAAGGGCTCAGCTCAGTGTTCTCATGGTAGCCATGATCAAGTCTAAGGACCATAGCAGTTATAATCTTACCAGGAACGGCTCGGTTATCAACGGTACCAATGTAACTGATATTGGAGCAGGGAGTAGCCAAGTGGAGTCCATTAGCGATTGGAATGCTTACCGCGTAAGACATTGTTTTACTTACATAAAAAAATGTTGGCTTTCATAAAACAAAAGACTCGTGCTACAGCATCTTAGAATTACAAACCAGAAGTTTGTATATGTAATAGCATCTTTATCTATATATTTATTAATATACATCCTCTCTGGTACGAATGTGTATGCATATGTGATCGTTGCCGATATACGAATGCTAACTGACCCAGAAAACGTTGTTGTAAAACACCGGCTGACGCAGGTGGTTAGTGGATGCTTCGGAGATCACCTGTCTCTTATCCGCAAGGAGCCACGCCTGAGTGCCACCTGCCTGATGGTCAGAATGTAAACACGGCACTCCACACGCTTGGCGTGATCCCGTGGCGGCAACCGGGGTGACAGTTCTTTCACTCGGTAACATGATTACGCCTATGTTTTGCAGAGCGAGAGCGCGTTTAAATCCGCCGTTTCTTTCTGCGAGCAAGTTATGTTTGATAAGGAGACGGCGGAGCGGGACCGGGTGAGGATGAAAAGTATATGTTGGCCGATTCTCAGACCTACCCGATATACACACAGAATTTCATAAAAATCGGTCCAGCTGTTTCGAAGTGTTTGGTTACAAACACCGTGACACGAGAATTTAATATATAAAATGTATACTTCAATAGCAAAAATCGTAACCATCACATGTACTTATTTCGAGTATCGAAGTATTTTCCTGGTTATTTAAAGTCATGACAGTAATAATATTAATTATTTTACAAAAAAAATATTCCCGAGAAAATCTTATTTTGAAAAGGTTTTTTAAGTTTCGATCACACAGCCATTTGTTTATATTTTTCAGACCTATGAATGGGATAAAGCAACACAGGAAATAATACTGTTTTCATTTTTCGTGGGCTATACTAGTATGCAAATGCCAATGGGTTGGTTAGCGCAGAAAGTCGGAGGCAAGATACCAATTATGATAGCGCTGGCTGCAAGCGGAATACTGTCTGCTCTTACACCGTGGATTCCTTTAGTTGTGAGTAACAGTAATTTTTCTTAAACATTGTGTTCATTTTTGTATAGATTTATCCAGACACGCTCTACTTTAAACCCAAGCAAATGGGTCAGCAGAGGAATTTTTAACTCTTCCCGAGTAACAGATCTCAGAACAGATTACGCTTTACACAAACTGACCACTTTAGAAATAAGACATGAGTTTATGAATAAGCAGAAAATAGCAGATAACGAGAGGGGCAGTTGCAGGTAAAGGATATTTGTATAAGAATGTGAGAAACAGATTAAAAATGGTGAAGGTGAATATCAGATGTTTTAGTTGGTTTTGATTCTTCGAAAAGGTAAAACAATGTTCATAAAATAAAATAACTAAATATTGACACGCACATATTCTAACTAGACATACAATCAATTATCATCAGCATGGACGTGGTTGAGACTTATTGTTTTACGGCAGAACGCTGTAGTTCTTGCTTAGCGTGTGGTGTAAATCAGAACAAATGGTAGCATGTGGGCTGTTTTATGTATGCCGTCATCAGTATTTTCGGTATACGGTGATAGCACTACTGCTCGGTGACATATATTCTAGTTTCACCTCTGTGCTCAACCATACGGTAAATTTGTATGCATTGAACGACTATGTGACACCAAATTTAATTTAATTTGCATATTTCTAGCCTAACCTAAGTTTATATTATCTAATAGCTCTACAATAATACCTTACATTTCAACATCACTCGTTACTTATAACTGTTCTGGATTACATGGTTAGTGCAGGCGAACACAATATTATTTATTTTATTTTATCCATAACATGTACATTTTCTATGTTTTCATTTACTGATGAAATGCCCATGTTGACAAATGGCGTCACTATTAGAGGCCGTTCATCTGGTCACTTAAATCGTAAGGTATTGTTAGATAGTTTAATAATTGTTTAAACACTATTGTTTTATTTCCAGGTAGGATGGAAGGGCGCGGCCGTTAGTCGCTTAATTCAAGGCATGACTCAAGCTGCTTTCTATCCCAGCTTGCATACGATATTAGCCCGATGGACACCGCTAAGAGAAAGGGGAAGGCTCACGGCTTATACATATACAGGTAAACGAATTTTATTCAAAAACCTGTACAAGATATCACAGAATGTTTTAGGGTATATGAACTTTTATTACAAAATAGTTTATTTGGTATGAAGCGATAGTAAGGTAATTGTACAAAATTTGCTCTTTTTTACTTAATTTAGGATGTATGACCTATTCATTCTCAATAAAAAGAACATTTCAACCCTGAGAATATGCCAGCGATATACTGTGTAGGTGGCCTTAATACACGTGTGAAATAAATATATTAGTCATACAGATACGTCAAATTAAATTGATTCTCAAACCCAAAAGAAAAATAGGATAAAAATATAACTTAAATATTTTCTCCACCAGGGTCTCAAATAGGAACCATCATTGCTTTCCAAGTATCGGGTCTACTCGCCGGCAGCCCAGTGCTTGGATGGCCATCCTCGTTTTGGCTATTTGGTATCCTGAGCCTGGTGGTGTGTGGTGTGTTTGGGTGGCTCGGTGCCGCTACTCCCCACGAACATCCAAGAATTACCACTGAAGAGCTCGTGTATATTATGGAAGGTGGTAATGCTGACGTCGTGCCCAAGGTAAATAAATCTTTACTGATGATATATTTTAGTCTTCGGAGCTTTAGAGCTCCGGTATCACAAAAAAGTATATTATAACTTCAAGCGTCTTTGAGCTTCAATTATGTCATGGTAATGTAGTATGTTGTATATATAATACTTTATAAGTCAGCGGCTTATAACTATCCTAAGTTACTAGAATTGAAACAGAAATTAAAAAAAGATTAAGGTGCTAAGTAAAATCGTTATTATAAATTATTTATTAAATTTACGGGCGAATGTTTGCTTGCTTTTGATATTAATGGTAAAATATTTTTATCAATTCATTCTTAATATATTATTTAATACCGAACTCAAAATATAAAACGACTGCCTCCATAAATTATAATTAACTGTCAAAACAGGACTTCCCTAAATATTTTATACACAACTAAATAATGTTTTAATTATATTCACAAGTCTGTATTCTTTGAACTCAAATACCAAATATGTTATTTAGATATATTGATGAGAGTCAGTTTTCTGTTCCTGTGATTTACTCTCTAATTTGTTTAATTATCTAATTTTGTTTAACTAATGTAAACATGTGAAACAGCTACCAGAAATTGTATAATACACCTACTTAAAATTTGCAAACTTTTGTTTTTTATTCTTTTTTATGTAATATTGCCAAACGAGCATACATATCGCCTGATGCGTCATAAGTGCGTTACCACCTTTGGGGGATAGGGCTGAGGGGTTGGAGTATGGACCTTCAGTGTCCTCACTCGCTTGGCGAAACACAGTGCAAGTGCTGTTTCACACCGGTTTTGTGTGAGGCCCTGTATCACTTCGGTCGAGCTGGCTCATTTATGCAGAATCATGTCTCTCCCCCGGTCAAATTTTATAATTTTCACATTCCTAGTCTACCTTTCTCAAAAGATCTCCCCTTCGGCTGTATTTATTTCCTCTTCATTTGTATTTAATTGTATTTTTTAAGGATACTTTCTTGTTACATGCTCAGAAACGCAAAACTCCATGGCTGGAAATCTTAAAAAGCCCGTCCGTCTGGGGAATAGTGATTGCACAGTCTGGCAGCTCAGTGGTCTACCTACTCGTCTTGACAGAAATACCGTTGTACATGAAAAATATTCTCGGAGTTGACATTAAGCGGGTAAGCAGCATTTTTATTAAATTCATCAACAACAATTTTTCAACAATTCAGATTATATATATATATATATATATATATATATATATATATATATATATATATATATCTGTCCCAATTACCCTAAACAGTAATATCCCGAAAAAAGGTCTAAAGGCGCTCACACACAGTTGAGTTGCTTTCGAGAGCTATTTTCGGGCACTATATCCGAACGGGCTATAAATGCACTTTTATTGCGTCATTAGAAGCTTATCAGCGTGTTACTTAAAATGAGTTTCTCAAAGACCGGAGTTTATTTAAATCGGAATTAAAAATATATTCATGTATGTATACTAATTAGACGAATCTCTCTTATTTATTAATAACGTAAAAAATCAAATAAGTTTTAAGAATGAATAAACAAATCAAATTTTCTAATAAGTACTTCTTTAACATTCTCGAATTTCCCACAAGAATAAATGGTGTAATATTCTCCACAAATAAGTGTCAAAAGATTTTTGGGATCCAAATAGATAAAACTGATTTAAGCCCGCCGTTGTACATGTGTGCATGAAGTTTTATAATAAATAAATAAAGTTAAAGTAGATTCTTTGCATTTAGAATTGTGATTAATATAATTTGTGCTTTGCTCTTAGTCACTGCAAAACTCGAAAAAAAAGTAAAATCGGAGATTTTTTACTGCACAAAAGAAAAAAAATAGCTTGAATCGTTCCACGTTTTTTAGAAGTTTTGCGTATATTTCAAAATTTTTTAAGCCCTTTGAAAGTAGATTAATATGAAAATAAACTTAATTGCGAAATGATCTATACTCTGAGTCTACTCTCTCTCTCTCTAATTCTTAAAACAAAAAATATGTATCATACATATTTCATTTTATTTGACTTGTATTGGGTGTGTCAATAACTTGTTGTAAATAAAATGGGAGTGCCATGCTTCAGCGTGTATGGTCAGGTTCAACCGGAGTGATACCACGGCCTCACAGAAAACCGTTGTGAAACAGCGCCTGCGCTGTGTTTCACCGAGTGAGTGAGGATACCAGAAGCCCATAATCCAAGCCTTTATTCCTCTCCCCATCCCCCAAGGCCTGCAAGGCGCTTGTGGCGTCTAATGGTATCCGTCGGCGGCGGTAATCGCTTACCATCAGGCGATACGTTCGCTCGTTTGCCCGAAATTCCAAAAAAAAAATGTTTTTGTTCAGACTTTCTTCTTATCCCATTTGAGGAGATTTCGTTATGAGATAGCAGAATCTATGTGGAAATTCAAGTCTTCTTGCAAACCATTATCTACCTTTTTTAAAGTACTTATTTACAATTCAATGATTTTTAGATTCAAATTTATGTTTATTTTTAGAATGGCCTCTATTCGTCTCTTCCATATTTAGCTATGTACTTCATGTCAGTGGGTTTCGGTAACCTGTCTGATTTCTTAAGAAATAGAAATATCATGTCACTTGTTAACATCAGGCGTGCTGCAAACACCGTGGGTAAGTTTTATTACAGTTCTTTTATTTTCTTCTCTTATAAAACTCAAATGTATATGTCCAAAATTATTAATTCAATGGTTTGAGAACTCCTACAAGACAAAGTTAACGTATTCAAATTTTATGATAATCTATCAATAAAGCTTGGCGATGAACTTGTGAGGTTTTCCTATAATTTTAATTCAATGCAGTATTAAAGCATGTCAACAAAGTAATAGAATACATCTCAGAAGATATAGCCGTATAGCCGATTTTAAATTAAATACATATTTTCTAAGGTTTTTGTTTTTTACAGGCACGGTTGTATCTGGCAGTTTCTTATTAGCATTCAGTTTTATGAGCAATACCTTACCAGCTGTTATTCTATTGATTTTATCATTGGCAACACATTCTGGAATACATGCTGGATTTGTGGTAAGTGCTACTTAAAATATATTTCTATACTCTGTGTAACGATAAATAAAACATACATTAGTGTTTCTATGACAATGAAATAACAATAAAACTAAAGGAAAAGAAAATATAAATTGTTACGTTTAATATAGCCCGCAGTTTACTTAATTAGGAATAAGCGACTGTATCTGAGCTGTATCAAGTTTAACAATAATTATTCCTATTACTGCAGACCTAAAACTCAGCATTTAGATTAATTCAATCCACTTTACCATATCTTTATCATAGGTATAAATAAACGTTTTATAAATCAGATCTACTCGTTCCAGGTTAACATAATCGATTTGGCACCAAACTTTGCCGGATCAATAATGTCGTTAAGTAATATGTTGGGCAGCTTAACGACCTTACTTATACCTGTGGTCGTCTCCAACATCGTTACGGATGTGGTAAGTGTTTCATTAATGATATTATCAGTGTTCTCAATGACAGTAGTCTTCGTTTGACATATTTTCGTATAAGTAAATTTCTTAAGTGTATGAGTTTTCGGGTTGAGTATATAAAATTAATAACAGTAAGTTTTCTGTTGTGTGAGGTAATTGGGGCTGAAAGAAATGTAAGGCAGGCAAACATTAACCTAAAAATAGTATAGTTTAATGGGGAAATTGCTTCTTAAATAATAAATAAACTTTGTAGGTGGACTTATAACATGTGTAGGTAGGTCCAGTTCAATTAATGTCGTATTGTTATATCCATCTTGTATATATACTACAGCCTACGTCCTACGTAACATGGAGCGTTACATGAATTGGTGTTAGCACAGTTTAAGATGAGCATCTGTTACTAGTCATCCTTATTAAATTTACCTTTATGCTTCTCATTATATTTGAATGTATAATATAATTATTTCATAGACAAACCCGCAACAGTGGCAAATGGTGTTCCTCATCTGCGTGGGCTACAAGTTTATAACCAATGCACTTTTTGTTATCTTCTGCAAAGCGGATGTACAGCCGTGGAACTTTCATGGGGAAGTGGAACATGGTAGATACAAATTCAGTTTATATGTATAGGCTAATCAATAGCACTGACCTAACTATACTAGAAAAAAGTAAAAAGGGAAATGATTTGGTTTATCTATTATTATTACTTAATTCTTTAAAACCTAAAACGAAAGTGTCTAAAAACCTTTAGAGTGTTATTTATACATTTTAAATATAGCTTGCTTTATACTCAATTATAACATTTCAACCATTTCATTTACTCTCCAATCAACTATTCAATATAACTTCGGTTTCGATAGAACATATTGCCTAATTATGCATTTATTAGACACAATCATTCAGTCGCTTATTAGCTAACAGTTATTTACAGCAAAGTTTCTTAATATTGTTCTACTAAAGACGACCTATTTAAATTTAATTTTTTTTGGCGTTCACTAATAAAATTAAAATCTTTTTTTATTTCAGATTCAGAAGGGAAAGAAATGAATTTAATCGAAGATATAGGTAATAAGGAAAAGGAAATGAAACAAGCAAACAAAAATATTTGAAATTAGGAAAAAAATACTATTTAGTTAAAATAATCATTCATTTACCGACTGTTACTGAGTCTGTATGTAAGAGAGATTAATTCATTTAGATCGATTGCTTAAATACACTTAGAAAATGTTTGATTTGACCAATTCCTTGAATATCTTTTAGAAAGCTTTTTATGGTTATTTTTTTGAGTAGAATTTTAGCTAATAGTGTATTATAAAACATTGATAATCACATGGTTGGCAAGAAGGAGTAATAATAGAAAACCTGACGGAAAGCCATTATTTTGTTGCATTTTGTCGAGTGGGTAAGTGTTGAGAAGTCCCAATTTTCCCTCCTGTATATCAGTTTTTGTAGGTGAGGGACAGAGGTGGAGTAAAAAATCGGTAACATACTTATAACTACATACAGTTCAGTGAGTTATCATAGTTAGACAGTGATAATCACAATTACTAGATAATCGATTTGCTCGTTTTGTTGGTTGATATTTAAGAAAGACTTTAGCATTGCGAGTAATTCAATACTGTGAGTAATTTCTTTTCATTATTTTATGATATCTTGTGTCAGCTGTTGCTGTTGTTTTTAATTTAGTTTAGTTATTTGTATTAGCAAAGGACATTATTTACTCGTTAGTTATTTTAGGTTTTTCCAAAGACTCTTTAATATTATTATTATAATACGATTAAGTACTTGTATTTACATGTTCAGTACCTAATTTTGTAATTTGGTATCTAATTACAAGATCTTTTTTTAACGCATTGTATTTCATTTTGTTTATCCCATTTTCGTTTCTACTTCAAAACGGACTTCCAAAAAGAAAGAGTTTAGAAGTGGTAGGCTCAAACGTTGGTCATATTGTAACCACAACCGGATGAAACATATTTGGCGGGTGAAAAGCATCTCACCAGGCCGCAACAGCGTGTGTCACTATGCTGCATTGTACTTATTCGCATTGAGAATGGTGACCACCCCTCTTGGATTCTAATCATGTTTTTCATCAGGCAGGGCAGAGTCATTTTGATACCTAACGTATTGAAGAACAAAATAAGCAATTAATGAAGTGAATCTGACTTACATCACATATGGTGATTATTTTAGGAAAGGTAAGGCCTGAAAAGGAGAGGTGAAATGAGCGCCTCTCCTTTTCCTAGTTGAATTCGGTGATCAGTAACAATCACCGAGGATAAGCAATGACACTGCAGTCAGTACATAGATGGTTGACCACAGGTGGTATGATTCGGTGGCTACGTTAAGCAGGCGGTCCCGATTGTGATCATAGGATAACAGTCATGAAGCTTAGTTGGAGGCCTTTCGTCTGCTTGAGCACATTCAACGCCAAGATTACGCAGCAACAACGTTGTCTTTCATTTCCCCCATCTGCAGTCGGCCAGTGTGGGGACGTATGGCTTTAAACATCTTCTGAAAGGAAATCTGAGCCCAGCAAATGGACATTATTGGTAGTTGTTGAAAGTAAGAAAAAACAGGTCATCAGGTCATCATCCTCATTGACTTAATTCTGAAATAAATAAACTGTCTACATACAAACGAGTACCTTCTACCTTATGCGAAAATAATATTTAACGAAAATAATTTATAAAACTTTGAAACAACTTTGTTCTATATTAATTGAGGGTACCTAAAATTTAATAATATTTATTGAACTTAATAAAAAGTCGAAAATTATAAAGATCCTCAGTAGTAATGGCATAAAGTGAAATTATGACGACAATTTCGGTTTGCTTCATCATCAGCCTATCGCAGTCCACTGCTGGACATAGGCCTCTCCAATTTCACGCCACTTAGTTCGATCTATGGCTTCTCGCATCTTGCTCCTGCCAGCCGACTTGCGCAAATCATCGCTCCACCTGGCTTGTGGACGTCCTACACTACGTTTGCCGAGACGCGGTCTTTACTCAAGAACTCGTTTACCCCAACGGTTATCGGTTCTTCGGCAAATGTGGCCAGGCCACTGCCACTTCACCTTGCTAATCCTGTGGGCTACGTCAATGACCCTGGTTTTTTGTCGGATCACCTCGTTTCTAATGCGATCCCTTAGAGAAACGCCGAGCATATACCTTTCCGTTGCACGCTGAGCGACTTTGAACTTATGGACCAGTCGAACCGTCAGTGTCCATGTTTCGGCTCCGTATGTCATTACGGGTAGGACGCACGCATTGAAGACTTTTGTCTTTAGGCCCCGTGGGATCAATGATGAGAAGACCCGATGAAGTTTCCCAAACGCTACCCAACCTAGCTGGATTCTTCTGTTCACCTCGTCCTCAAAGCTGTTTCTACCTAACTGCAAAGCCTGCCCGAGGTATACATATTTTTGAACAACTTCGAGAACGGCACCGTGTACCGCAACCGGTTCCGGTAGTACATGTTCGTTAAACATGACCTTGGTCTTGTCGAAGTTCATCCGTAGGCCGATGCGCACAGACGGATCAGCCAGGTCGTTCAGCATCTGTTGTAGGTCCTGCAGCGTTTCTGCCATGATGACGATGTCATCTGCAAATCGCAAGTGAGAGATGTATTCGCCATTGATGTTGAATGATGATGACTGATGTCTTAAACAGGTCCTCCATTGCATTAGTGAATAATTTCGGGGATATAACGTCCCCTTGCCTCACTCCTCGATGCAATGGTATGGGTCTTGTATGCTGATCCTGTACTTGGACGGACATAGTAGCGGCTTTGTAGAGACATCTCAACACTCGGACGTACTGCCAATCTACTTGGCAACGCTGCAGGGACTCCAGAACAGACCAGATCTCGATCGAGTCAAAGGCCTTTTCATAGTCCACAAATACTAGACACAGGGGCTGATTATACTCTTCGGTCTTCTGTATTATCTGCCGCACTGTGTGGATGTGGTCTATGGTGCCATATCCAATCCGAAACCGCCGCAGGTTTTTACTCCCACTTTGGCGTTGAAGTCACCCATAACAACGTTGTAGTGGGTTTTAGTAGTAGAGTGGAGGGCCCTCGATATGTCATCGAACATATCCTCCACCTCACCTTGAGGCTATACCCCTCGGTAAGCTTGACAATGAGGTACGCTACCCTGTTCGATACACTGGAAATTTCCACAACGTTGCCAGAAAGCGACTTGTTTACCAAAACCCCACGCCACCTTGGGATCGTTGGTCTCCCTCGCGGAAGTACATCAGGTGACCTGAGTCCAGGATTATGTTATCCTCCCCCTCTCTTCGGACTTCACATAACCCTAAGATATGCCACCTAATCTTCCCAAGTTCCTCCTCAAGTTGTACCAGATGCGAGTCTAGCCGTAACGTGCGGCCATTGAACGTAGCCAAGGTCACTCGTTTGTGGTGGCCTTCCGTAACCCGGTCATTCTTAGCACCCCCTGTCCCGCCGTAACCGTGGTCGCCACCATGACCAGGAATATCGGGACTACCGGGAACTGGGGGCCGTCGCTTCTGTTTACTCATGGAGGGGTTTCAGCCCATAATCACCACGCTGGGCAGGCGGGTTTGGTGATCGCAGGGCGTAACTTGTTGCACTGGTGACGCTGCTGCCCATCACTGGCCTATTGTATTAAGTTAGGCCTTTTGGGATGGATATACCGCCATCGGTCGGTCGCCAGGGCCTCGTTTGTTATCTAGCAGGGTGCACCGCGTGCTCCGTGCGTGGTTTGCTTACGGTCTATAAAGTAGAGCTTTCAAAGGTTCCTATAAAAAGCTATGGGATCACTATTTAAAAATATTTTATTTAGAACTAATATATAACTGCGCTGTTGGCGTTTAAGCGGTTGCCACGCCGCATTCTACTGTGCCAAGTGTTGCGGGAATTGACACTGCAGACATTTGAATTTTTTATACTAATCTTGTTTCCTGCTGTATGTATGTACCTATCCTGCACATCTTTACGACGGTTTTGATCTCGGTACTGGCAATTTTTGTGAAAAGTTTCCAAACCGAATTAAAATATGTCTGTGCCTATTTTCTTAACCGCTCTCTTGTTACTGTAACAATCAAACTTTCACTCATAAAAACGTTTCATGAAATTCCAAATATTGAATTGTGAACTTTAGTGAAGAAGAAAGAATATAATACTTTGAACTGTGTACTGTGTTAAAACAGTTTGCTGATTGGAATTGGAAGAACAACGATGTAAAATCATCCATTTTAGTGTACCTACTTGCATAGCAAATATTTCCATACATGTGGTAAGGTGACATAAATACGGGTCTATACCTATTTGTTGTCTCCTAAACTGTTCTTATATCATTTTGTAAATACCTGTCTAACAAATAACAAACACTAGATTAAAATGACATACTGAATTTTGATTCACTGGGTGGTACTATGGCAGTTGACAAAGTCGTTTATGATTCGGTTCCTGAGAGTGAGAGAAATCTTAGTGAGATCAAAACATTCACTTATACTATTGAAATGAGAAAAAAGTTACTTATTATTACCTCTGTAAGTTCAACTGTTATATAAGTGTCGAACCCTAATCATCATAATATCTTCCAGCGATAATAAAATAAATAAATATTCATAATAAGATGTAAGATTGTCACTTTAAAATGTTTAATTTGAACAAAATATGTATTTTATTACCACTTTCCCTTTCAAAATATATTTTGTTTGGCTAACTTTGATAAACTTGAAATAACCTTAAAATACTATGCACAAACAATTCAACTTTTACTTGATTATATGTTATCACTTTATTTTGAAGGATCTCCGGTACGTAACTCTTCGAAAAAATGGGAAGTTAGGCATTTACAAATTCTTCTGCTATTTTTGTGCCTGGTTGTGGGTCTTTCGATGAGATCCCAGCTCAGCGTCCTTATGGTTGCGATGATCAACACTAACAATCTTAAGCACTACAGTATCAGCAGTATAGGTATATCAAGTAATAATATTAGCATCATCGATGATAATAGAAAAGAGAAAGTGCAGAATTTTAGTGCTTGGAGCGTCTACCGCGTAAGTTTATTTAAATCTATAATTTCGTAAGAAAAAAAAAGAATTCAACAAGATAAACTGAAAGAGAACATGTTTTGTCTCTTGATATACTTGAACAAGCAATGGTAAAATCAATTAAATGAATTAAACAGGACTCTAATATAAGTACATACTCTGGCGATATACTTGGAGTATGTTAATGTCAAGCAAAATTTTTCCATATAATGTATGCTTATTTTAATCTTCTTACTGAGGGACTTATCACATTATCATAAACATTTCTACATAACTATTAGACTTCATGATCAGGAATTAGAATTGTTATAAGTTTTAGTGAAATTTAATCTCACAGCTTAAAGAAGAAATAACAATAAAAAAATCACCGGTTTCAAGTTATTTATATATTTGCCTGAGTTAATTCTTGATAAATGAATTTCAGACATATGAATGGAATAAAGCAACGCAAGGAATGATTATGTATTCTTTTTTCGTGGGGTATACGAGTATGCAAATGCCGATGGGGTGGTTTGCCCAGAAGTTTGGAGGCAAACTACCTATCATGATCGCCTTGGGTGTCAGTTGTGTCTTGTGTATTGCCTATCCTGTTACTCTGTTGACCTATAGTTTTTTTTTTACCTTTTTTTAACACACAAAGCTATCTAGTCCCAAACTAAGCAGAGTTTGTGCTATGGGTACTAGACAACTGATATTATTACATATATATACCTTTTTTTGTAAATACATACATATTATACAAATAAAACACCCAAACTCCGAAACAAATATTTGCAGATCATACAAACATTTCCCCGACCCAGGATTCGAACTCAGAAAGAACAGTTAATATTTTTTTTTTTTTATATTTTAGCTGCCAAAATGACTCTGCCCTGCCTGATGGAAAGCATGAGCAGAATCCAAGAGTGGTGGCCACCATCTTCAATGCGAAAAAGAACAATGCAGCATGGTGACCCACACTATGGCGGCCTGGGGGGAAAGGGGATGGTGAGGGGGATAGGGGGCATTGGATTGGGGTATGGGCCTCCGGTTTCCTCACTCACTCGATGAAACACAGCGTAAGCGCTGTTTCACACCGGTTTTCTGTGAGGCCGTGGTATCACTCCGGTCGAGCCGGCCCATTCATGCCGAAGCGTGGCTCTCCCACGGATATAATTCCCGTAATTAAATATATTTTCAATTTAAAAAGTGCTGTTTGTCATAAGTCTTTCGCAGCTTTTCTTAGTGCCATCTGGCCTGGTTAGCCTAATCCTAATCACCGTGGGAGAGCCACGCTTCGTGTTAAATGAGCCGGCTCGACCGAGTGATACCTTATAGAAAATCGGTCTAAAACAGTGCTTGCGTTGTGTTTCACTGAGTGATTGAGAATGCCGAAGGCCCACACCCCAATGCCTCTCCTCATCTTCTAAAGGCTGGCAATGAACTCGTGATGCCTCTGGTGTTGCGGTTGTCCACGGGTAGCGGTAATCGCTTAATATTAGGTGATATGTTTTGCCCCCTATTACGTAAAAAATAAAAATAATGTCATTGTAATCCATTGCAGTCCATTTATTTCTCCATCTGTCATCCTCTATTTCACATACTCACTCTACCTATTTACTTTACAACATTCTGTCTGTATTTCATTTTTATTTTATTATCATTTATTTTTATCTGATATTTTCATGCCTAACTTACCTCACTCAGGCTTCAAGTTGCCTAGTTTTTAATTTTTATTCCTTACAACACTAAAGTGTATTATATGTGTTCAGATAAGTTGATAATAAGTATATTTAAAAAAGTAACATTATTCTAAATTATGTTATTTCATTGTATTACTAAATTTAGTGTTTTTTTCAGGGAGGATGGATAGGCACGTCAGTTTTCCGCCTCCTACAAGGTATGACGCAAGCTGCATTTTATCCAAGTATGCATACTATGTTAGCCAAATGGACGTCACTCAGAGAAAGAACAAGACTCACCACTTATACATATTCTGGTTTGTAAACTTTTTTCCCTAAAATATCTGATCCTTTTAATTAAATAATATTATGGCTTCATTAAACGTAAACAACTGTATCGGTCTAACACTACAAATACTTTTGCGCCTTAGGTAGGCGCAAAAATATTAATTATTGTAATGCTATCAATATTTTTTTTATCGGTATTATAATATTTTATACCTAATTGTTTATTTATATCGTGCATGTAGATTATTAAACAATACAGAATGAAACGAGGAATGTACTCTCTACCCAAGATAAACCACTACTGGTTTTATATCGTTTTATGTTTGTTATTGTATATTACTTTTCTAACTTAATAAATAAATAGAAAAGTAAGAAGAGTTTTTAACCTTTGTTTCAATATTTAATTGCAATCTGATCCTTACAAATTAAAGCCTTTTTTCAACAGGTTCTCAGATAGGTACAATAATCGCGTTCCAAATATCAGGATTTCTGGCAGATAACTCAATGGTTGGATGGCCGGTATCCTTTTGGCTATTTGGATCTTTGAGTCTGATAGTATGCAGTTTATTTAGTTATTTTGGAGGAGCGTTACCTCATCAACATCCAAAAATTACGACTGAGGAACTGGTTTACATAATGGAGGATTGTAATCCTGATATGGTGCCAAAGGTAAAAAATATTTTGACCGGCTTATGAAAAGAACTTTGTAGATATAATAGCACTGCGAAGATACTGAATGTTAATTTATACTTAATTTTTTTTTACTTAAAAGCTTTTAAGAGAGAAAATTTTTATTTCGTTTCATTTCTGTTTAACAAAATATATAAAAACATTCCCAATATATTTTAAATATTTAGTACACTACTTAAGACTCCTGATTAAAATTTAATATAAGGTTCGCAATAATAAATCTTTACAAAAAGAAAAAAAATATTGCCAATTGATGTGATGTTTTGAATATACCTCACAATTTATTTAACAATCGACAGAGATGCAAAACTCCTTGGAAAGAAATGCTGAAATGTCCATCTATTTGGGGGATTTTTATTACAAAACTGGAAGTAGTGCTGCTACTATACTTATTCTGACTGAGATACCTTTATACATGGGGAATGTCCTTGGTGTCAAATTAAAAAAGGTATGAAGTTCTTATTTACTGGCTAAACGATTTGGCAGAATTAACTAAGCTGAGGAATGAACCAAGTGGCGTGCAATTGGAATGGCCTAGGTCCAGCGATGGACTGAGGTAGGCTGATGATGATGAGCTAAAAATGAAACCTATACTGTTTACCTTGCGTTCAGCAGTTTTCTGCTACGTTCTTCAAAATGATTGAATTTAAAAAGTGCTTCTAGATTTAAGCGTGAATTCGCAGAATTTTATTGATTGATTTATATTTCATTAAATATTTAAGACCTAATAACATTTTTGATTATCTCATCGATAGTAAAGAAAAATTTTGCATTATATTATTTTTGGTTTTCAATTAATTATTAAAAATTAATGTGACTTTAGGGACAACACCACTGTGACGGCTTCAATAAATCGATTTTTTGAAAACCATCTAGAAAAATCTAAAATACATTTAAGAATCGAATGTCGTTGGTCCCAGGTCGAAAAAATAATTATTTTCGGAGATATTAAATATTTTGTGGAGCGGTGCAGCGCTCCGTGACGCTCGGGGTCCCGCGCCGCCTCAGCCAGGTACGCGTCTCAACCGGTCGGCAAGTATTCTTTTGCCTTCCTTCACAAAAGCCGACTATTGTTATAAATTTAGTTTCGAAACAAGATATAGGTGGCGATAGTTGAAAAATTTGCAAGGCAGGTATAGGGATAGCGTCAGTTTACGAATAGAAACCACGCTATTCGCATCTAAAGGCTCCGAATCGTTTCGATGGCCTGAGAAGCCTAATGAAAGTTATGGAGACGTTGGGGCTAACCATCGGCCCAAATTGTTTTAATTTTTGTGTTGAAACCGACGCAGCACGGATCGAGCTGGCGGAGCGCTCGCTCAAGGATGCTGCAAAAGAGGCAAGAAGAGCCTCTACAAGTTCAAGAAAAATTGCTGGGGACCTTGATTTGCTTCTTGAAGGCCAGCTATATGGTGCCGGAATCGCTGATTAGGTAAAAAAGAATTTTGTTCCAATTTATCACACAAAAACAAACTTCAAACTTTGAACGCAATTTATCACACAAAAACAAACTTCAAACCTTGAACGTGTTTTTCTCAAAACCACTTTTTTGAGTGCGACACGCAGCAGAACTCAACCAATTTTTGTCCGATCGAATGCGGTAGTTGTCTTTTAACACTAAATAACATTCTCAATTTAATGTTATTCGCCGCTGCCGGAGGCGCTCATAGCCCAGTTGCACTTGGATTGCAGTTGCAATGACGGCGTGGTCAGTACCTGGATGTGTGACCGCTGGTGGCATGTTACCATAAGCATCTCCGTGATTCGGAGGTCACGTTAAGCAGTCGGTCCGGGTTGTTAGCACACGATAACAGTTGTGAAGCTTAATTGTAGACCTCCGGGCGGCTTAAATATATCCAACGTTAAGATACGTAGTGACAACGTATTCTTGCCAGTCCCTAAGCCGCACTTGGCCAGCATGGGGACTTATGGCCTTAACCTTCTCCTGAGAGGAGGCCCGAGCCCGGCAGTGGGTTATGGTTTGTTGGTGATAATGATGAATGTTAGTTATTATCGTTCCTATTGTTGCTCATATCTATTTCTAGAAACAAATTTCCGTGACGCAAGTTTCTTGTGAATGTTCTACGTCAAGCAGCGAACAAATATTGTCACTATCAAAATAATGTTTGAATATGATTATATTTCTCCTGATGCGTACCTATTGTTGTTAGACTGAATCTATTCTAGCTATATTTGAATTATTTACATAAAATTGATGTCTTACTGTCGGCTCCCATAATCATAGATTGAACTTCCTATCAGATTAATTTTGAATTCCATACGAAATATAAAATTTACGATATTTTCAGGAATAAATTGTCATCATATTCTTTTTGTTGAGGTTTCTATCCATACTATTTTTATTTTATTTAAAAGTAAGTCTGTCTCTCTGTCTCCAAAACTGAATTGGTCTTAATACAGTGATGAATTGTCACCCATCATAGAGCGACCTGGCAAAGTAATTGCAATGTGTTAATGCTACGTGGTTACCTCTGGCCTATAAACTCCGGGTCCGGATGGCGTAAGAAAGCGGTTCCCGGATCCCTCCCGTCTCAGGCGCAGAGTGGCACACCGTGGTGGTTTAGTGGGTAGTCTGGCGAGTCAGTCAGGAGTCCCACACAAAGTGAACCCCCTGTCCCCGCGGGGGGGAGCGAAGTGCATCAAGGCATTCCACCACGTCAAACAAAAATGGCCTATAAACTCCAGATAAACATAAATGCACACACAAAAATATTTATACCCATGAAAATAACACAAACTAAGTATAAATAGTTGTTTAAAGTGAAACATAAAATAAAATATCATCAACCGCCTCTAAAAATGTAAAATACACAAAGAATAATATCATGTTTTATTAATTGTCTGAAGAACATTGACTTGTTTTGTTTACAATTGCGTTTACAAATGACTCGACTAACATACTATATTACAGACTGGCATCTACTCATCTTTGCCATACCTGGCGATGTACGTGATGTCCATCATATTAGGCAACTTAGCAGACTTTTTAGGCAACAGAAAAATTATGAAAGTTGTCAACATCAAGCGAATGGAAAACACTATAGGTAGCTCATTATAATTCACATTTTTCCATGGCATCTTCAAATTATTTACTTACTCGTATTACAAATTTAAATCACAGAAGATGACGAGCATATTTTCTGCTGTTTCGGAGAAACTCAAGGTCAGTATAGGGTAGGATTTCTCATAAAAAAATATAAGCTAAGAAAAAAAAAAACGTAAACGTTAAGAGTTTTATTGGAGTATCCGAGCGCATCTGCATTTTGAATCTCAATTTATGTAACACAAAACTTACTATTGTGCTAATACATGCTCCAACTATTGACGCGAGCAACCAAGATATCGATATCTTCTACAATCAACTTGAGAATGCACACTGTCAATATAATAATCACAAAATAATATTAGATGATTTTAATGCCTGTATTGGTCAACGAGTACGGGCGAGGAAAGAATATTGGGTAAACATTGTTATGGAAAGAGAGACAACAGAGGTGAAAAATTGCTTCAGTTTTGTTGGAAGGATAATTTATTTGTGACAAACAGTTTATTTAAAAAATAATAAAAATATGTGAACTTGGGTCTCGCCAAAGAATAGAAGAAGTCAAATAGATTATATATTAACTAATAGAAAGAAAAACATCTCAAACTTTGAAATCATATCAAATCTAGCAATTCCCAGGGATCATCGCCTCCTGAGAAGCACGCTACGGATTACATCGATAAAGAAAAATAGAACTAATTTTAAAAAACCGAAAAACTATGCTCAGTTCTCCAGAAGAAAAAGGACAATTCTTGAAAGCCATAAGTATAAATGTGAACGAGATGGTATTAGAAGATAGTGAAAGTATAGACTGAACTTATAATAAAATGAAATGTACAATAAACTTATAGTTTAAATTCAACAAAAAAAATACATAACAAAACGAAAAGCTATCCCTGTTCACATAAAATGTCTTATTGCAAGAAGAAATGTATTGATTCAAAATAAATTTCTAAACAAAGAATAAAAAGATGAACGTACCTACCTCTATAAAAACATCTACAAATTATTGAAACGTGAACGCACAGAACGTAGAATAAAAGTTATTAAAGGAGATCTAGAATCAACAGGCAGTTTAAAAAAAAATCTTAAATACCTGAACAGCACCAAACAATGGATAACGTATTTAAAAAATGAGACTACTAACAAGAAAATATTAACAAGATCTGAAATAATAGAAAAAGCGACACAGTTCTATAGTAATTTATACTCATCAAAAGATAATATACTAGAAATAGAAATGGCTCGTCAGGACTCTACTATATTAGACAGATTCTCAAAACGGGAAATAATAAAGATAATGTAACTCTAAAATCCGGTAAAAACAATAGATCAGATGGTATCCCAAATGAAGCACTAAAACTAGGAAAAAATTTGCTAGCGCCATATATAACGGTTTTATTTAATAGTGTTTTAGGTTATAGAATAAAACCGAATGAATGAGCACAATCTGATATAATCTTACTGTACAAGAAAAGAGACCTCGTCGACATTGGAAACTACCAACCAATCAGTTTACAACCTAGTATATACAAATTTTTCGCTTCATGTCTTCAGGATCGCATATGTTTACAGAGAAATATCAACAGCTGGAACAAGGAGGTTTCAGGAAAAACTTTTCGACAACAGACCATATCCATACTTTAAATGTAATTGTTGAGAAATGTATAGAGTACAACAGACTACTCTACCTGGCATTTATAGACTACGCTAAAGCCTTCGATTCTATATCACATAACAGTATATGGAAAATTCTACATGAATGCAAAGTACCGACGGAAACTATAGATCTTTTAAAGGACATCAACCACAAAAGTAAAATTCGTGTAAAGCTGGAAAGGCAAGGTCCAGAAATAAAAATTTGTAGAGGTGTCAGACAGGGCGACCCCCTAGCGCCTCGAATCTTTATAGCTATACTCCAAAGTATACAGAAAACCCTAAATTCGAAAAGAAAAGGGATTAATATAAATGGGAAATAGATTAGTAACCTTCTCTTCTCTAAAACAGCTTCACAATTAGAGGAAATGATCAACGAAATGTATAACGTAAGCAATGCAATCGGCATAGAACTAAAGTCTGCCAAGGCTACAATTATGACGAACCACAATAATGTGCCAATAAGGGTCAATAACAATGCATTGAAATATTTTAAAAGTTGTATCTACCTAGGACATCAAGTATCCTTCTCTAAGACAAGGCACGAAGATGAGATTAAAAGAAGAGTAAAGATAACCTGGAACAACAAAGAAACCCTAAAATCAAAACTACCAATGGTCTCAAGAAAAAAATTATTGACTCATGTATGCTACCCTGTCTAACGTATGGCTCCCAGACGTGGATATATAATCATCATCATCATCATCAGACTATCGCAGTCCACTGCTGGACATAGGCCTCTCCAATTACACGCTACTTAGTTCGATCTATGGCTTCTCGCATCCAGTTCCTGCCAGCCGTCCTGCGCAAATCATCGCATCACCTGGCGTGTGGACATCCTACACTATATTTGCTGAGTAACGTTAATATTAAAAACAAAATACAAGTGTGCCAAAGAGTGATGAAAAGGAGTATATAAAACATACAAAGAAAACACAGAAAACGAAACACGGAAATAAGAAAAACGACAAAAATACTAGATGCGGATAATAATAATACACTCTCGGAGGCAAAAATGGAAATAGGCGGGTCCATATTGCACGTATGGATAAGGAAAATAGACACCGAGAGTAACTACCTGGCAAGGACCAAGAAACCAAAGGAAGAGAGGTAGACCGCGGGACAAATTGGTTTACGAAATAGTAAGAAAAGCCGTTAAAAACTGATTTACAAAAGCAAAGGACAGACATACTTGGAACAAAATGGAGGAGGCCTTTACCCGTTGAGGGGTCCATAGTGAATTATATGAACTGGAATTTAAATATATAAGATTAAATTTTAGTAGATTTGTTTGTTGGATACTATTTTATTTTTCTAATTTGATTTTTTTTTATCATGTAATTTTAAAGCGATTTGAGTAATTTTAACATATCATTTAATTCATGCATGCACTTGTATGATTTCTCATACATATGTTTTTTTTAATAATTTGATCATTATGGAAATATAGAGGTTATATAATTATTATATTATTATTGGAAATTTAAATGAATTAATTGAAAAGACGAATGCTATATGATATATAGGCAAAATATGATTTGGTTTGACTAGAGATTTCTTTCCATGTAAACAGGATATACAAAGGTAATTCCAATAAAATGGCCTATACTATATCCAACAATGTGTAATGGGCTATACTCGGCGTTTTTCTGAGGGATCGCATCAGGAATGAGATGATCCGGCAGAGAACCAAGGTCATCGTCATAGCCCAAGCGATAAGCTCAAGTGGCAGTGGACTGGCCATATTAGCCGCAGAAATAATTACCGTTGGGGTAAACGAGTTCTCAAGAGGAGACCGCGTCTCGGAAAACGTAGTGTGGGACTTATACAGGCCAGGTGGAGTGATGATCTGTGCAAAAGGGTTGGCAGGAGCTGGATGCGAGAAGCCGAAAATCGAAAAGGCCTATGTCCAGCAGTGGACTGCGATGAGCTAATGATGATGTCATTTTCAGATACAGTTATACTCTACTACTATAGATAACAGTTGATACTCGTGTGTGCTAGATTGCGTTTTAGTTTTTATAATTTGTATAATTAGAAACAAACAACACTGCAGGCATTGTGAGTCAGTGGTGGCTTCCACAAGCTCTGCAACAAAAACATACTAAAATACATCATGATCTAACAAAGTACCAAACTACAAAGTAACTGATAATCCTAATCGCAATATAAAAAAATCTCATGCTGTTTAGTATGTATAGAACTTTTCAACGTAAATATAGGGCGATGGCCCATTCAGCATGATTCCCTCGCCAGGATCCTCCTGTTACAGAAAATCAACTCATGTTCCTCCACTGCCTTTCTTTAATCTGACTACAAAAGATTTTGTAACAAAAAAACACGCCATAGTGTAATAAGCATTGTATCAGTACTGATATAGTCCTTACACTACATAAATCTAGCAGCGATAAAGTAAATAACACTAAATTTAAGATTTCCTAATTTATAGAGCCAACCAATTAAAAGAAAGGTTTTTTGTTACAGGAATGGGAGTATCAGGACTATTCCTCCTGTCATTCAGTTTCACAAAGAATACCCTTTTAGCAGTATTCCTATTGGTTTTAGCGATGGCAATGCACTCCGGAATAAATGTTGGGTTTACAGTCACTTTTTACAGCTATTGGTTGATAAACGATGTCACGTGCCAAGCGCAAAACGTTTAAGTGATATATTTATTAATTTGTGTTCTTCACGCTCTAATGATGAATACATTTTATTTTAATACTAACTCGATGCATTGTAGATGAGACTGATAAACGTAAAAATATATATTCAATTTAATTGGGAACCGGTTCATTATTGCAATTAGTTAAAAATAAAACTCGGACTGATATTCTTTAAAATAGTTTTTTATACTTTTACTTCTATTAAAAAATATGTATTTAAAACTGAATATTTTTATTACGACAGAATAAAGAAATACTAGATATTTTTCAAATTCTAGTAACTATTTTTACCGTGCCGACCAATAAATTTAACTTTTTCTTTATTAAAAATACGAGCGTAATAAAAAATAAATGTGGCTCATACTACAGTAAACTTTTAAAACATCTAAAATATAACCATTGGTCCAAGTGACATATATCATTCAGCTGTCGACACACAGAATGTCGTCACTCAATTATGTTTTTTTTTATTTACGAACCTGCCAAAGTGACAGCTCTGTCCAATGGTAATCTTGAATTTTCTATAAAGTTAGAATTTTCTTGATATGCTATGAGAGCATAGAAATGTCTAAGTTCCTAAAATATTCAGTCATTCGACAGTCACAAAATGAGTTGGGAAAGTTCAGGTACCTTGTGGAGATTCTCATGAAAACGAGCTAAGCGTATGCAAATATTCACCGTGATCCGGTTTACAGGTATTTCAGTTCTAAAACACCTACGAAAGAAGCAATTAGTATCAGTTTGTGTTGTAATTTATTGCAGATCTGTGGTTTTTTTTTGTAATTAGATCAATATAACGATGATATACCACTTAATATCAACATTACATTTTTGAAAATCAATATTGCCTGATACTAAATAAGCATATGGCTAGTTGTTGCTTGATAGTTGTTTTCATATTAGTATTATCGTAAAAACTGTATACTCTCATATGAATTTAACAGATCTATATCAGATCTAATTAAACACGAGATAGTTCTTGTTCTGAATCAACCAAAGACCAATCTTTCATTTTCTTGAAAAATTATAGAGACAATTTGTTTCAGGTAAACCAAATTGACTTGGCCCCAAACTTTGCTGGATCAATAATGGCCCTAGGGAATATGACCGGGAATTTAACGGGCTTACTTGTACCTGTGGTCGTGGCAAACATCGTGACGGACGTGGTAAGCCTTCAAACTTTTATCCATCAAAGATTTTGAGTGTTATTGTGCGTCGTAAATCTCGACACTGTCAATTGATGGTTATCCAATGATCTAGAAATATCCACTAAAAAGTTGGTTATAAATACAAATTTAATTACCAAAATTAAATCGATTATTACAAGGTTATCATGCTTTGAATGTCAATTTTTTTAATTCTGTTACTAATTACACATAAATTTTTGTTAGCTGAGATAAAGAATGCCATTATTTAGAAAATTGAAAAGAATAATATATTTTTCTGTCGGTATATACATGATAACAATAACATGTATAATAACATACTAAAACAATTCTAAGCTTACAGATTTAGTTTGATATGTGTAGTGATTTAGAGCATTGTCTTTATCACAATATTGCGGTTGCATTGTAACTTTTAGAACTCAGGGGGCTCCATGAAAAGCAGAAAGAATTATTTGATTTCACTTCCAAGGTTAAATTAGTAGTAGTAGTATCTCAGATAGATTAGATGAGATGATTATCTCAATTTGAATAATCTTTTAGCATAAATTTATGGTAATTAAACATATTTTTGAATAATATATTTGATGATTCTTGTCAGAGATTTGATATTAGAAGTAACATAGCTTTGGGTGGTGATACATGAACCTGTAAGTAATCACTTATTTTTACTAAATCTATATCTACTCGATCTGTAGATCCAAGTTAAGTGTAAATACGACTTTTATTACCTTAGAGAGCCTTGAATAAGCTATTAACATTTTATAAATAATTTAAGATTTGTCCTGTGCAAAGTCTGGACAATCAAAATTATCTTAAAGCGCAAACTCAGCTGGTGGACTATTTTTTTTTATATCACGCATATTTTAAGATTCTATATGAAATTGCAAGTTGTTTCATTTGTTTTAGACTTGGCTATGCTACTTTTACTTTACTAATCTAATACTACAAGACTTTTTAAATTTTTGTTTGCGCATGGAAGGAATTTGCCATACACTTAATTTTATATTATAATAAATATCACTATGTGATTAAAAATCTTATGTATTTAAATATAATATTTTATTATAATATGCGTATTTATTATAGGTAAAAAATACGTGTATGTCGGGTAATTTATATAGAATTGCCATTACCATTTTACCTGGCTATTCAATGTGGCAATGCTGCCAGCCTTTTAGAAACGCCACCAATAGGCGATGATACGGAGGAATATTTTGATACTTGTATTTAAATATTGTTGTTTCTTTTTTATTATTATTTCCAAGTACTTATTTAATATATATTAACACTGAATCATTTATTTCAAGTTTCAAATGTATATCTGCTACATTTTCAAAGGAGAAACAGAAGAAGAATACGATTAATATTACGTATTTGTAGAAAGTTGAAATTAAAATGGAGGTATTTAACTAACCTTAGGAGATGCCCGCTATAGCATTTCTGAGTACACCTGGCATCGTAATTCAACTTAAACCATAACAATTCAAGTTATAAATGCCAACAGCAATAAAACAAAAGTCTTAACATTAAATTGACTTACACGTTTTCTATCGCCACAGCTTTAATTTCATTGAGACATTTTATAGTGTTTCCAATATAAAAATACTTTAAAGCCAAGACTAGTTGAGAACTGATTTATAAAACAACAAGCTTTTTGGGCAAGAGAACGTTGATCAGAGTTGAATGAATGAAATCATTTTGCACATTTTAAATTAAAGAATTTTGTAAATTTGATGGTTTTAAAATATTTTTGTCAGTCATAGAATAGTAAGATTACGGTTTCTGTATATAGATTTCTAACAGCATTTCTTTAATCACCCAACCACCATTCACCATACGTGAAATAGAAGTAGAAAATTTATAATAACAACTAAAAGGAGCAAATTTTAAAAGATATCAATATATTTTAGGTTGGCTGACAATGGGGGTTCGAATCGCTGTCGAGCCCACCCTAAAATATTTGGGACTGGTGCTCGATAGCCGGTGGGATTTCGGCCCCCACTTCCGGCAGCTAGCGCCCAAGTTGTTTGGCGCGGATGGGGCGCTGTCAACGCTGCTTCCCAACGGGTTGGACTCAAGCGCCGCCTGCAGGCGGTTGTATGAGGGGATCGTGCGGTCGATGGCCCTGTATGGGGACTCGATTTGGGCGGCTGACCTGACGGCCGGTTCAATCACCGTTCTGCGGAAGCCGCAGAGGGTGATGGCCGTCAGAGTCGTTAGGGGTTATCGCACGATCTCCTATGAGGCGGCTTGTGTGCTGGCTGGATCTCCGCCCTGGGTCCTGGAGGCAAAGGTCCTCGCGTCGTTACATTGGTGGCGGTCCGTCGGTCACAGCTACGCTAGGTCCTCGTGGCGGAATGGCGAGACAGGCTTTAAAGCCCTTCCACCGGCCCAGTCACTGTCGAGGCCATTCGATCCGTGCTCGACCTGTGGCTTAGGAGAAGGCACGGCTTCCTCTCGTTCTGTCTGACGCAGATCCTCTCGGGGCATGGCTGCTTCGGGAGGTTCCTGTGTCGCATAGGCAGGGAGCCGGACGCTCGATGTCACCACTGCATCAACTGTCGGGAGGATACGGCGTGGCATACGCTGGCAGAGTGTGCCGCTTGGGAGGGGCCGCGCCGTGCCCTCATCTCTGTAGTAGGCACTGACCTCCGGCTGCCGGCCGTAGTTCGTTCTATGGTCGACGTCGAGGAGTCCTGGGACGCGGTGGTGTCCTTCTGCGAAACCGTCATCTCGCAGAAGGAGGCTGCGGAAAGGGAGAAGGAGATCCTGACCTCTCTCTCAGTCCGCAGAAGGCGCACCGGGCGTCGAAGGAGGGCATACACTGACCTCCACCGGCCTCCCTAACTGGGTCCAGGCGCGGCGGACTTGGGGATGTCCGTCGCCCCAACCAACCGGACCCGAGGTGGCGGCGCTTAGTGTTCCTGTACGCCCCTCTTTGAAGTCCCGAGAGGAGTCAAATACATCACTCCTCTTACAGACAAGATGTGGTCCGCAGCAGCGGGCCGGCACAAGTCGGGGATTGCGGATGCCTTTTAAGTTCTCGTGATCCCTGGCTTAGGAGAGAGACGGAAAACCGGGGGGTTTTAGTCAGTAAAAGTCTGACAGACCCCTTCGCTCTCTCCCCAGAGCGGAGGACATCCATGAGGAATTCCCCCCGTTATAAAAAAAAAAGTTTGGTGACAATATGCTAAAAACTTGTCTACCGTAACCAAATTCAGGCAAGTTGCACTCGGTGATTAGAAACAATCACTGGGGGTGAGTAACGATGGCGCGTTTAGTACTAGGTTGGGTGACCGATGGTGGCATGATACCATAAGCTTCGCCGAGATTTAGAGGTCACGTTAAGCACTCGGTCTCGGTTATCACAAGATAACAGTCGTGAAGCTTAGTTGGAGGCCTTCGGGCGGGTTAAAAACATCCAACGGCAACATTAAGCAGCCATAACGTTATCTTGTCAGTCCCCGACCTGCACTCAGCGAGCGTGGGGACGTATAACCTCAAGCCTCTGCTGAGAGGAGACCCGAGCTCAGCAGTGGTTCATTATGGGTTGTTGATGAAATTTGTTTAAACTTTATAATATCAAACTATGGGCAATAGGAGACACAACATCGTTATAGGGGTCTACTAGTATAGAGAAAAATGCAGTAAGGTAATGGTTAGTTTAAAATAAATATTTGTTAAAGTGTCAGGGAAGTAATTAAAACCTATCGTAAGCTTGTTAACTTCCATAAACATAATTATAAACATATTTATCTTCCTATTTTATGTATACGTATTTCAATTCATCAGGAACTTATTAGAATTTGTAGATTATCACCACGCACATGAATTCCACTTAGGAACTTTTAATGATGTTAAGCTGATATTCACGTAATAATCACTAATTGTAAACTCAGTTAAGTATCATGTAATTGTACAAGTGGAGCGCGACACTCATAATTCAAATACACGATGTGCTAAGTTTTGTAGCTTTGTAGCAACTTTACTTGTTACTAATTATTTAGAAACTTATTTTATATATGCACTTTACCTTTACTAATATTATAAATTTGAAATTAGCTCTGTCTGTCACGGTTAAACTGTTGCACCAATTTTAATGAAATTAGGTATAGAAATACTTTTTACTGCGATTACCGACATGCATGTGGGCAGAGCCTCTTCCAAAAGCAATATCATCATCATCTTCCTGCCCTGTTCGCAATTTTATTTTAGGTCGATACAGTGAATTTTTTCCTCCATTCTTCTCTATCACGCGACAATTCACTGCTTAGTCCCTTCTTGGCCTTACGTAACGTATTCTATCCATTTTTGCTTTGGTCTTCCTCTACGTTTATATCCGTCGACTTCCAAGCTAAAAACTTTCTTAACTACATTTTGCTCATCTCTGCGCATCACATTTCTATATCAGGATAACCTATTGCTTCTCATCTTTCATCCTTCATCCGCTTCATCCGCATCTTTCATCCGCTGCTGCTACTTTCAGGCTTCCTCTAATGTAGTCATTCTTCCCCTTATATATTTTAGCCACACCACACATGCATCTCAATATTCTTATTTCAGTTACATGTCAGCGTGTCTCATTTGTTTTCTCATTTTATGCAGGACGGCAGGTGTGATACTCGTTTTATATATTTGACCCTTTAACGTTATAGAGAACTATGGAACGCAAATAGTTCCCGCTACCTATCGCCATTTTATTCATTCTGCATTAATTCTGTGTTGTACAGACCTATCTATTTTGCCGCTATTTTATAGCAGCAAACTGAGGTTCTTGAAATCGGTGCAGACCGGTTTTGCTGTTCTATTTCACTACAAAACTGCAAGATCGGGAAGACTGCCGAAATCGCAAACATGTATTCGGTTTTAGTTCTGTCTTTGCAGCCAACACAATGTCGTCTGTAAATAGCTTACGCCATGGTGCCTCTTCTTATTCCCGCCTGCCACCACTGCGACTGCAGTGAGGACTCGGCCCAGCACACGCTGGCGGTGTGCCCCGCTTGGGCGCCGCAGCGTCGGGCCCTCACTGCAGTCATCGGAGGAGGCCGTCGTACGCTCCATGGCCGGCGGCGAGAGCAGTTTTACCGCGATCGCGACCTTCTGCGAGCGCGGTCCGCCGCCGGCGACCCGGGTGGCGGAAACGCGCCTACCAGGGACTCATGCCGCCTTGAGTGTGGCTGCGGATGGGCGGGACGGGTTTTCCCTCCCATCCGCTTCACAGGCCACCCGCAAGGCGGCGACGTTACGCGTGTGCCGTACGTCGCCTAAATTGAGAGTATAAAACACCTAGAGGCGGTGCCCGCATCAGTGCGGGCAGGCACTGGGGGGGGTNCGGCGACGTTACGCGTGTGCCGTACGTCGCCTAAATTGAGAGTATAAAACACCTAGAGGCGGTGCCCGCATCAGTGCGGGCAGGCACTGGGGGGGGTCCGGATGTCGTAAGCAAGCGGTTCCCGGATCTCTCCCGTGTCAGGCGCAGAGTGGCACACCGTGGTGGTTTAGTGGGTAGTCTGGCGAGTCAGTCAGAAGTTCCACACAAAGCGAACCCTCTTTACCCGCGGGGGGGGAGCTAAGTGCGTAAATGTATTCAACAACGTAAAAAAAAAAAAATGGTGCCTCTTCTTATATATTCGATTTTAGAGCGCCTATTACTAGCGGGAAGAAATATGGGTTAAGAGTCGATTTCTGATAGAAACCAACAAAGACACCGAATTGGTTGGTGTTTCCCGCGGCCGATCTTAAGTAAGTACTAGATTCCCTGTATGTAGCTCGAATCAATGCCACGTACTTAGCATGCACTTTTTGTTCTTTCAAAGCCCACCACAAAACCTTTTGGGGTACCGTATCATACGCTTTTTCTAGGTCAACAAACACCATTTGCAAGTTTTTGTGTGTCTGTCTGTAGTTCTCGCACAATCATCGAATAACAAATATGGCATCTGTTAAACCGCGGCCATAAAATCCAAATCGGTTTCAATGTATTGCACTTGCTTCTCTCGCTCTTCTCTTTAAAATTTTCTCTCAAATTTTCATACTATATGGAATGAGCGTTTATTCCTCTATATCTGTAACATTCCTGTACATTGACCTTGTTTTTAAAGGCTGTTACCTCTTCCTGTAGCAAGTTATTAAAGTATAAAGTCAACCATTGATGTTCGTCCTCTTTCAGTATGTTCCATACTTCAACTGGTATATCATCGGGACAAACGGCTTTTCCATTTTTCAAACTTTATACTGTCAGTCTAATTTCTTCTATACAAACCTCGTTTATCAATCTCGTATTCACATGCATATCATTCAACATTCCAACGCATTCATTTTACTCATTAATCAGCTTTTCAATGTAAATCTTCCGTCTACACCTGGTATCCTCGTCTTTTATTAACATTCTCCCTATTTTATATTTTATGCATTTTACATGCTTCAAATATTTCACTCTTTCTTTGCTACTTTTTAAAATGTAGAAGAAACCTTTTTTCTCTGTGGGATCTTGCAAATGTTTTTTCAGTTTTTTCTGAGTTTGAGCTTTATCTCTAGCCACTGATATCGCTTTTTCCCCTTTTTGCACTTGTTATATACTATTTTTCTGATTTACTTCATTCTTTCACTCCTTTTTTTCATTTCGCCAAGATTTAAACGCGTTCTTCTTCACTTTTATTCCAACATTCATTCACTGTTCTATTCTGCATTTCACCCATTTCCATTATTTTACCTACTATTTTTTCCTTAAATTATCTAGCGTGCTGTTCATTTTTTAAGATCTTCCACTTGACCCGATGAAGGGACCAATACCCTCGACATTTACCTACAACTTTTATCCTAACTTCCATTAGCATTATACTATGTTGCGCTATTGCTGACTTACCGGGCACCACCAAAACTGAAGCAAGCTATCGCCCTCAACGTTTCGATTGTCGAACCTCCATGCACTCTTTGATAGCCTCCTCCGCTAGCTCCCTCCCTCCAGTCATCGTTCCAACTATCTCAGTCTTACATTTGGGGCTTGTTTCTTGCGCTGCATCCACCCTGATAAATGCAGCAACCCTTGTCCATTTACTTACGTAGCTGAGTGCTGCTACCGCGCGTCATTTAACAGATACGCTCTAGCCCCATCGTCCTTGTTTCTGCTATTTCTTATTACAAAGCAGTAGTTTTGGCAACTTATTTTATAGCCAGCCGCCTGCTTGACACTAACCCTCCTTGGGAATTTGATCGTTCTTAAAATACAGGAATAAAGACAAAGCTAAATTAAGAGACGGGAAGATGGATAGGGTGAGGCAGTTAGGGTAAAGAATATCGCGTGGTTCGAATGAGGAAACGGGAAAGAGAGTGTGGAAGCTCGAAGAGGCCGGGGTCACTTCCATTTATGTATGTCCCGTGATTTGGAGATCCGCTTCCAAAAGCTAGTAAATTAATAAATTAATATAAAAATGACTGTAACAATTGATATTAATAATGGATAATTTATTGTAACTATAATTGATAGATCTTACAATCACAATACTGATCAAAACCCTACGATAAAAACTTGCTTAAAATGCACTTCTATACCCGATTACATACTTACATGCATATTTCCGATGAATTTTCGTATAGAGATTGTAATTTGTACTCTCGATTGTCGATACTTGAACTAGTTGGAAAGCATTCTAGAATTGAATTCACTTGAACTAATTCCACTATTATATTTTTAATTATGTTTACATCTGACTGGTTTAGCCTTTGATTAACCTTTGATGATGCTTGAATTTAAACATAGAATTTAAAAAGATCGATTTACCAGATTGATTGTCCAGAGTAGAAATCCATCCCACCCAAAGCCTGTCCCTAATCTGTCTTGATTACTCAGCAGGTCTAACGGTATATTTTACTTTTTTGTGTACCTTAATTAGAATATTTTAACAAAAAAAACTGACTTCAAGAAATGGGACCACAAAAAAATTATCAGAATCGGTTCACCCTGTCGAAAGTTCTGAGACAACAACAAACTTAAAAATACCAACGTATTGCGAACTTCCTCTTTTATTGATTTCGGTTAAAAATACACGATATATTTCATTTTTTGTTTGGGTCTTAAACCATTTTTCAATTTTTTTTCTTGTCTCCAATACAATTATGTTGTTCTTTTCGTAAACATCATCACCAGTGGCAGATAGTATTCATTATTTTCACTGCGATACAGTTTATTTCTAATACAATATTTGTTATCTTTGCTAAAGCAGAAGTTCAGCCCTGGAATTTTTACGGAGACGATAGGCATGGTAAATATTTTTAAAATTTAATAATTATAGATATAGCTCAAAAATCGATCAGAGTGGCATGCCATAGAAGTAATCATTGTCCAGCTTCAGACTGAAATAGGCTGATGATGTGAAACTTTAATATAGTACCGTAATGACCCCAATTAATTTATACTTATAGATTTTAGGTACTTAGTAATTTTAAACTACTCCAATTACAGCCAGTTTATTTTACGCTTTTTGGTGTTTCTGTGTAGTGTTCTAGATAAATCGGTTAGATTTTATCGTAATAATGTGTATTACAACTCGTACTCCCACAGGTTGCTACAATACAAGTAGAGAGATCCTGTAACATTAAAACATTATAATGGTTTCGTTTATTCTTGTAATATTTTGCCATACAGAAATCGACGAATACCAGCCACCGGAGCAGGCTGGGTTTCGGAGCGGATATGGCACCATAGACCACATCCACACAGTGCGGCAGATAATAAAGAAGACCGAAGAGTATAATCAGCCCCTGTGTCTAGCATTTGTGGACTATGAAAAGGCCTTTGACTCGATTGAGATCTGGTCTGTTCTGGAGTCCCTGCAGCGTTGCCAAGTAGATTGGCGGTACGTCCGAGTGTTGAAATGTCTCTACAAAGCCGCTACTATGTCCGTCCAAGTACAGGATCAGCATACAAGACCCATACCATTGCATCGAGGAGTGAGGCAAGGGGACGTTATATCCCCGAAATTATTCACTAATGCAATGGAGGACCTGTTTAAGACGCTGCACTGGAAGAGGCGCGGTATCAACATCAATGGCGAATACATCTCTCACTTGCGATTTGCAGATGACATCGTCATCATGGCAGAGACGTTGCAGGACCTACAACAGATGCTGAACGACCTGGCTGACTCGTCTGTGCGCATCGGCCTACGGATGAACTTCGACAAGACCAAGGTCATGTTCAATGAACATGTACTGCCGGAACCGGTTGCGGTACACGGTGCCGTTCTCGAAGTTGTTCAAAAATATGTATACCTCGGGCAGGCTTTGCAGTTAGGTAGAAACAGCTTTGAGGACGAGGTGAACAGAAGAATCCAGCTGGGTTGGGCAGCGTTTGGGAAACTTCGTCGGGTCTTCTCATCATCGATCCCACAGTGCCTAAAGACGAAAGTCTTCAATGCGTGCGTCCTACCCGTAATGACTTACGGAGCCGAAACGTGGACACTTACGGTTCGACTGGTCCATAAGTTTAAAGTCGCTCAGCGTGCAATGGAGAGGTATATGCTCGGCGTTTCTCTAAGGGATCGCATTAGAAACGAGGTGATCCGACAAAGAACCAGGGTCATCGACGTAGCCCACAGGATTAGCAAGCTGAAGTGGCAGTGGGCTGGCCACATTTGCCGAAGAACCGATAACCGTTGGGGTAAACGAGTTCTTGAGTGGAGACCGCGTCTCGGCAAACGTAGTGTAGGACGTCCACAAGCCAGGTGGAGCGATGATTTGCGCAAGACGGCTGGCAGGAGCTGGATGCGAGAAGCCATAGATCGAACTAAGTGGCGTGAAATTGGAGAGGCCTATGTCCAGCAGTGGACTGCGATGGGCTGATGATTGATTGATTGATTATAGTTAGTTCAGTATCGACTAAAAATTGACAGAAGTACATAATTGAAATGCCATTATAGAATTTTTTTTGGCCATAATCTTTTTTAAATACTTTAGACATCGGGAGTCCATCTTCGACAACAAAATCAGTATTATTACTTAATTGAAAAAGTAATGATTTATTTGTTACAGATTCAGAACAGAAAGTGTTGAGTTTGCTAGAGTATACAAAAGAAATTGAAACTGAGAAGAGTAAAAAGGAAGAGGATGTTAAGAAGCAAAAAGAATTCAACAAAGATGAAACAAATTGTAATTATTTTAGACTCAACGTCTTGAGTATTATTTTTACCATAATATATTATTTACTGTCTAGTCTTGTGTGAATATGAAATTAAACATTAGTTCAAAATAGTAAGTTTTATTGTATTTTCAAAACGGTTGTCTTTGGATTCCAGTTCGATTTCACCTGTTAATTTACTCTCGTACAAAAATATGTGTAGCGATCAAAACCTTGGTCAATTCGTTTAAGGATCAATGATTGTTCAATTATGCTGATGTTTAGAGAAAGGCAGGGAACTGACAGTTCCATATAAGAAAATGACCCATAAGTTTGTGTGTTGTATGGAGTGGAGTAAAAATCATTCTCTTTTAAATTTTTAGCATTTCTTGAAGTTTTACTCTTTTTAAAATCATAGAAAATCAGAGTGTGAACAGATTCCGCGAGACGTCCATTTTTGTAAACAAAAAAAGAGTGACAGAGCATACTATTTGCATATGAACTGATATTATTATTTTTTCATTTATTAGTAATAATGTCCGATGGTGACTGAAAACAAGATGCATTGAGTGTTTTTGTGTACATAAAGCAATTACCTTAGCTATTCTGTAAACTGATAACCACAACATAAATAGAATTTTTTATTTTATAAAACTATTTTGGGTTGACGTTTTTTTAATATGTTCAATATAATTATTGAACATATTAATTTTATTACCATATAACCTTTAAGTTCCTGGCTCTTAAGAGCTAGGTCTATCACCTGTGACTTGGAGGTCAATGCTCCATTTTCCACTTGATCTATGCTTGACTTTCAAAATTACGATAGAACAAAATGAGCTGAAATAAATTGACATAAAGTGAAAGGTAAATGATAATTTCAAAACAAAAATTTCGAATCTCTAATTACGGTGTCTGGAAACTTATGTTTTAAAATTTGTTAGTTTGAAAATTGACTATTTATCAATTGATAAATTAATTTGGGTTAAAAATAGGATTATTCGACTTCTATTTCAACCTGAATTTACTATTCATCCACAACCCGATTAGACTGAAAAGGGGTCAAATGATGTCAGGAAGGTCATGGGTATGACATGGCATTGTCCCGTAAATAATCTCCTATTTAGTATAGGCGTGAAAGAAATTGTTCTGTGCAGGGGATGCATAGAGGTAGAAAAAACGCCGCAGCGATGACTTGATGGTGACTTCTACATTCTGTGAGAACTTATCACAGAATGTAGAAATCACCATCATGTCATCGCTCCCGGAGACACGTTGTGACCTGAAAAGAGTGCTATGCTTCTGGGATGATCTGGAATAATTTGAGCAAGAAGATGACGAACCCACGTACAACGGTCCAATTAAGAGGCTAAGTGCGGAAACGGTCCGGCAAAGAAGCAAACAATAATTTTATTGTATTTCTAAGATTTTATAGAAGGGATCATAGATAACGATAAGATAGTTAGATTATTTTTTTAATATATGTAGCTTTACAGATTTCATTATAAAAACTCATTTATTAAGCCATACTTTATAAGTGTATCAGTGTGGAGACGGATTAAGAGTTTGGAGTGTCACCACCTCTGTTTATGGGCGTCGTAAAAGGAACTAAGAGAGCAAACTGCGAAGAACAACATCGCTCCAAAGTGAAGGAAAACATGAAACAAACACTATACCAATATATCTGGCCAACGTGTTAACCACAACACCTCAGGCTATCAAGCCTAAAGTTCCCTTTCTAAGGACAGGCCTATTTCCAGCAGTGGACTGTTAAAGAGTATTGATGTTTTATAATGTGAAAATATCTAAATAAATATTGTGATCACCTAAATACAACTTTTTACTAAATATTTTATATATTATTAAACACCAATTTCAAAATGCAGCCTATCTGAAGTTATTTGTAAATGGGTATTTAATTTACTTCGAAACTGAAGATTTCAAAGTTCATCAAAAATTAACAGTGATTTATGTATATCTATCTTTAAAAAACATGAAATATTCTAACCCTTACATCATCACAGTATAAGCGCTAATGATTGCTTATGTCAATTTAAAATAATACTCATAATAAGATTATAAAACATGTAGGTACTGCATCACATATATAGTTTTATATGTATTTTTATAAAGACTGTTGCGATACTTTGGTTAATTTAAATGTAAATACAGATAACAAACGTTGCAATACAGTATATTTATCTTAACGACATGTACTGACTACCTAATAAAATATAAACTCCCATGTAAACACATCACGTCAATAATGACAATGGTTTTAAGGGGCTCAAACCAATTAAAACCACACTACCGACGTCACAACAGCCTATATCCTAGAGTCACTAGACGATTAATGCCCAATAAATATCAATGAATTCATGGTTCAGTTCTAAAAAAGTTATCTTACCATTTAAATATGACATAAGGAAAAGTAAACTTTCATTTCCTATATTTAAAGTGACAAATACATTCGGAGTGAAATGTTCTTTTTGGCATCGGGCTTCATGCTGCTTCGGAAAGGAATGACCTAGGTCGTATAAATAACGATGGATAATAATATCTTCGATTAATTGAAAAAAAAACATATTAATAATAAATATCGAAGTTCTTATCAATAGGTAAATGCAACAATGCAACATGCTAACCCACACTATGGCGGCCTATCGATATGCTTCACGTCATTGGCCATCCGGTTACGTATACACTTATGCAATACGACACCACAAATGTTTCCATTTTCGGTTGGTTTTTGTGAGAGGGTAGTACCGCCCTGGTCAAATTCATTTTGGAATCAGCGTAGCCCTACTAATTGGTTTTGCATCATGAATTGCTTGACAACGGTTTAGATGGCAACGCATCATATTACATAATCTCATGCCATGGTGACGCATCACCTAGAATGCGTAACAGACTGTGGGACCCCCTGCGTTGCTTGTTTCATAACAAAATGTAACTTACGTACTGTACTGTAAATTTATAATAATGAAATGTTCATTTCTCGATTTGTGCAATTATTTTATACCTGACAAGGTGAACCAGTGAATTTTGTTCAGCTAACAGTCAATGAATGATTATTCAATATCATATTTTATTACCTAAAATTTTATTTCGGATGAAGACAAATTTAAAAACGTAAGTCTAAAAAATTTGTATGGTCGCCCTTAAGTTATTAATAGTGTGTTTTATATTTATAAATACATTAGTGTAACTTGGTGTAGAAAGACTTATGAAGTTAAATTGTACAATTTAATTATAGTGTGACGCTATCTTGATCAATATATTTAGGTATGTTATCAATTACATATACGCGATTTATATTCTATTCACCCCAAGCCAAGAAGATATCATTGTTTCTCGTGATAGCTTTAAACTAAAACTTTGTTCCCTTGTATCGGCTCAATAATAATAATTTTTATCATTCCCTTGTTATTAGAGTGTCGGAGCAATAATTACTACAAAATTTCATTAAACTTACCATATGAACCTTTATTATCAGCGGTGTTTGAACAAAACATACTAGTAGTATACATTGGTATATTATGTTGTTAAAATGAATCTTGTAGGTCAAAATTAATTTTAACATTCATTTATAAAACTTTAGCGTTGAGTCACCTCTTTAAAGTGTATCGATTTTCATAAAATTTAATAATTCTGTAAACTGATAAGTTGAAGTGATAGGTGGGAGAGATACTATACACGATCATGTGTCTTGAGGTTTATAGTAGCCTCAATAACCTTGAGCGTCTGGGCGGAGTTAAATGCATACTATCATATTTGCACCGTACACTCTAATATCTCCCCACCGCACGCGGTACCTCAAAATGATGATCAGAGATTAAAAGAGCGGAGCAGATATGCGCACCTAGTAGGCGTTTTTGCCTAAAACTCCAGTACTGAACAAAAATTAGGCAGCTGACTTTTGTGAACCTTAAAATGAGATATTTTTGAAAGTTTTTTTGTGAGATTTTAAATATAAATTTTATTTTATATATTATATCACAGGTAGGTATGTAGTGTGAAAAGAATATTAAATTAGACTAAATACCACATATAAAAGAGGCATTTTTGGCATTAAAATGTCTAATCAAATAATTCACAATATCGTTCCAAGTACATTTGACAAAAGAGTAAACAGAGAAATCTGGTAAAATATTCATTTGTTTTACTGTTTGGGGAAAAGTAAAAATTATCATATTTGTGAAAACTTCTAGTTTATTTTAATAAAAAACCAGGCAAGTCGTAGTCACCGATGTCCATAAATGGAAATAAAAATCGTATCCAACACAAAAATTACTTGACAATTTTTAATATTTTACGTATCTACGATGGCTCAGTGGTAGCGTACGGAACTGTTGTGCGTGAGGTTTCGATTTCGATTCCCGGGTCGAACCAAATGTTTATATGATATGTATAGTTTGGGTGATCTCTATGTATAAAATACANTAAATAATGAGTCAGCTCTCATAGTACAAGCTCGGCTTAGTTTGAAGCTAATTAACACTGTCTTTAAGATGTCTGAAATATTTATTACTATTTTCAAAGTTTTCCAATTAAGTGTGTTTTAACAGTTAGGCCTCTGTAACTTCTGAACTAATTAAGTTATCTAAGTCGGTAAAGTTATTGTGGTCTATCATATCACTATATTACTAGCTATGATTAGTATTTTGTAGAAAAGGCATTACGACAATAACCAAGAACCACAAAATTTATGTAATTATGTGATGAAATAGGGTTTATTGAGTATAAAAATATTTATTCGAAATAAACTATAAAATAAAGCAATCTGCCATGATAAGTCAAACACCAGTCAGAGCAAGTAACATCACGTATATCTAAACATCATTTTGTTTGGATATTATATCCAACGATCATTTTACTGTTTTTAAGTGATATAATAAATACTGGTTGATAAATCGCGACGTCAGGTCTGCGATGTGACTTCACAAATAGACGCCATGACACTCATTCACGCCATTCTAAATTCAAAAAAAAATTAAATTCACCCACCAATTTTAAACTAAAAAGTTAAATCGATTTTGTTCCCAACTAACATTTTATTTGTTGTAGAAATAAGACTGTTTTTCACAATAAGAGATACTTCCAAACATCATAAGATAGTTTTTCAAAATTAATTATATTGCCTATGTAAGTTATATCATTACGTGGAGTAACAACTATGGACTCAAAATTAACACTGCAAAATCACAGGTATGTGTCATTGGAACTCCAATAATGTCTGCTAAAATTGAGTGGTCACTCTTACCTCCGGTTCTATTTCATAACGCAATTATTCCGGTTAGCAGTCAAGTAAAAAAAATGGGTATCCTAATTGACAGCATCTTATCTTGGGGACCTTAGATTCAGGAGGTCAGCCGCAAAGTGTTCGCTGCAGTCGGATTCTTGCGAAGGTTGCGTAACTTTCTACCTATACCTTCTAAGACCGCATCTGCAAAGACGCTCCTTTTTCCCATTATTGACTACGCCGGCATTAGCTACCTTCACCTTACTGAAGCACAACTCGATAAACTTGAGGGTCCTTCATGACACACATTTGAAATGCCTGAGGTCTTCTGGGGACCTGCGACTGAAGGTACCAAAACATTCTAGATTTTTTTTTACTAACTCATTTTCCTTAGAAGCTGTACGTTTATGGAATGCATTACCAATCTCTATCAGACGTGCCCAATCTGTTACCACTTTCAAAACTATGTTATGTGAGCATTATCTGTCTCTCGTAATTTGAAACTAACGTATATATGTATGTAAGTAGGTTAATATTCATATATATTACGTATATTCATATGAGTATGTATGTATAATATTGTATTTTATTTTTTCTTTTATTTATTTTGTTTTATTAATATTATTTTATATCATTATGTATTGAATTTGTAATAGAATTAGTTTTTTGTTATATACGTAAAAACTTTTATTTTTCTCATTCTTAAATACCCTTTTTTTTACGTGGTGAAATGCCTTTACGCACTTCGCTCCCCCCCCCCGCGGTGACAGGGGGGCTCACTTTGTGTGGTGTCTCCTGACTGACCACCAGACTACCCACTAAACCACCACGGTGTGCCACTCTGCGCCTGAGACTGGAAAGATCCGGCAACCGCTGTGAAACTGTTCTCTCCGCCGGCCATGGAGCGTACGACGGCCGGCAGTGAGAGATCTTCTTCGATGACTGCAGTGAGAGCCCGACGCTGCGGTGCGCATGCGGGGCACACTGCCAGCACGTGCTGGGCCAAGTCCTCACTGCAGTCGCAGTGGTGGCAGGCGGGTATCAATTCCCTCCGCGCGACCGAGTGCAGGTACTTCCCGAAGCAACCGTGCCCGGAAAGCACCTGCGTCAGTCGGAAGGAAAGGGTCCCGTGCTGCCGCCCTGCCCACTCGAGGATGACCGGCTGGAACGCATCCACGGTGGCTAACAGCACGTGGAGCCTCCAGCCGCGACGACCACCGAACCATAGTGGCTCGACGGGCGGCTTCACGCCACTAGCGTACCTCTTCGGGCGGAGGGCGCATGTCACTCTCTGCCCGGAATTCGGCCACCCGTCGATAAACTTCGGCGAGCACTTCCGCCTCCAAATCCCACAGGGGTTTACCAGCCAAGTCAAGCCAAGAGCCACCTACCGTCGAGAATCAGGCCCAGATATTCCATCTGGGCCCGAACCGGTACGAGGACCGAGTTGACCACTATGGAGGCGCCGGGGGGCGGCCCGCGACGGGGCCCATGGAAGAACAGGGCCTCCGTCTTGTCCAGGGCCACCCGCAAGCCCAGCGTCTCGATGCGCCCGACCACCACAGAGACTCTCCTGGTGGCCAGGCACGCCGCCTCCTGGAAGTGCGCCCCCCGGGCTGTGACCAAGGTGTAATCGGCGTAACAAATTACGCCCAGCCCGGGAGGGAGACGCTCTCTAAGGACCCAGTCGTACCCCACGTTCCACAGGAGTGGTCCAGGACAGACCCCTGCGGAACGCCGTACGACATGGGTTGCCGTCTCAAGGCGCCCTCTCGATCCTCGTACACGACGGTATGCTCCTCCAAATAGTCTGCCACAAGCCGCCTGAGGTACTCTGGCACCCCGTGGTACTGGAGTGCTTCCCTGATGCAGCTGAATGGCAGACTATTAAAGGCGTTGGCGATGTGCAGAGACACCGCCAACACCACGCCGCCACAGCTCACCGCCTCTTCGGTCACGGCCCTCAGGCGCATCATGGCATCGACCGTCAAACGCCCTTCTCGGAACCGGAATTGGGCGTCCGACAGGTCTGGGCCCATCTCGCTGAGGTGCCGGACGATGCGGGCAGAGAGCACCCTCCCGAACAATTTGCCCGCCTCATCTAACAACACGACGGGCTTCTGCAGCAGGACCAGCTTCCCGCTCTTCCAGCACTCAGAGAAGCGTCCGGACGCCAAGCTTGCGTCCAGCACCTCCCTGAGGCGGTCCGCTATGTGGTCGAGGGCTCGGGCCATCACTCGGACTGGTACCCCGTCCGGCCCAGGGGCGGTGTTCTTTGAACGGATTCGCAGAACAGGCGCCTCTACCTCCGATTCCCTGACGGGCGGAACTTCAACCTCTCTGCCCCCGTCGTCTCCAGCCGAATAGGCCATCGACGGGGGCTTGCGTTCCGCCCGCTGCGGGAATAGGCCCTCGGCCACTTCCTGCAGGAAGCAGATCTGCAGTCACTTACGGGGACTACAAACATCCATCAAACGGACACAAAGAACACAAGTAGGATTTGAATTGATTTGAACCCACATTTGGAGCAGTACAAAGTGGCATAGCGACCGTCTCAACCACTAGGCCAACCGTGAAGTCGAACAATATAAAATACTTACACAGAGCATACACCAAATAACAAGAATCCATTCAAGGCCAGCCATTTTAAATATGGCGGTTTCAATAAGGGCCAACTTTGTTCTTTTAAAGATTTAACAAAACTTGTCTTCTGTATTTGGTCCGGTGACACTGTTAATCTTTTTATCTGGAAAGAATTTTAGATATGCACTATTACATAATTTACTCGTTACTAATTTTTGCCTGCGTGTATGTCGTTTTTCACGGTAAAAATCAGCTTAAGTTTCTCTATGCTCCATTTTATTTTCATTAGAAGCATAACATAGACTGACAGAGTTGCTTAGTTAGCATGGGGACGGAAAGGCCTATGGCCTATGCTTATAGGCTTTTGATGAAGGGATGTTAGAAGTACACAACAAAAAATATGTAGAAGATAACATGTACATGTGTTTTTATACTAGGATTACTGGAGGTAAACATTTTTATCGCAAGACCAGGCTAAACACATATCGAAGTAAGTACGTAAGTAAAACTATTGTTAAATATTTTAGTAGTTCTTAGAAAGAAAGATTCTTAAATATTTAAAGGGTCTCTTTTAAACGGTTTCACAAAAGCAATAAACATAATTNAAATCAGATATGCAGGTGATCCGAGAGCGTCTCAACCTCATCTAGGACACACCAGTTCCTTACTCGTGCGGCGACTGCAGGGGTAGCGAACGAAAGGTCCACTATCGACCCCCCCTGCTGCCGCACGCATGTGTTGGTGGAGCCTCTGTTGAGAAGACAGAGGCCCACCGAGGCCGCCCACTCCACTACGGCCTCGCCCCTGGCGTCCGTCGCCGGGGAACCCCATGCAATGGATTTCACGTTAAAGTCCTCCAGCACGAAGACGTGCCCAGACGCTAATCGCCGCATCGAGGTCTCCAGGTTGTTGAGGAAGACCTCGAAGTCACTCAAACTCCGGTTGGCGGAGAAGTATACACCATATACGGTGATCCCCCCCACTCGGCGGCAACATATCCATTACCCTTATCTTTTAGCGATAAGGGCGTGGAGCGAGCCACCGTGGAGCCGACGACTGCCACGGAGCCGTCCCAGTCCCCCATCCAGTTTGGGCGGGAAGAAACGTAGTAGGGCTCCGCGACTACGGCAACACCGATCTACCACTGTGCCATGGTTTGCAGGAAGAGATTTTGCGCCGCGGCGCAGTGGTTGAGGTTGGTCTGGACAAGGAGGCTGGAGACGTGGTCCTTTACTGGATCGTCTCTACAGCCTCCTCCATGGGCGTCGATGTCGACGGATGAATGGCGTCGGGGGCAGCCAGGGTCGCTTGGCTTCCTACTTGAAGACGGCCGCAAAAGACAGTCCGCCGCTTGTTGCCTCCGGTGACACCTTGACCACTACAGCCGCGTTCTTCGGCGGCTGCAGTTTCCGCGGCTTCTTCTGAGTGGTGTGGAGTCTTTTTGGCCCGCTTCTGGGCCTTCTTGCTCTTCTTGGACCCTCCGACCACCTGCCAACCCTCATTGGAAGGGGCAGGTGCAGAGGGGCCTGGCAGGGATGTAGGAGTGGGGAGCGCAGGATATTCCGCCCCAGCCGATTTTGTCACCTTAGCCGCTGGCTTCGGCGCACACGCCTTGGCCGTAGCCTTGGCCCCAGGTCGTGCCAGCGAAGACGCGGCGGCCGCCGCGTAGGACACGCGACCCCTCGTTATGGGAAGAGGGGTCGGTGCCGAGGCGACCTTCGGCCTCGGTGTCGCGAGTGGTGGGCGAACAACCGGAGCCGGTGGCAGCCTTGCCTCCAGACCGGCCATACGTATGTCCACCATACGCCAGCATGCGTCGAGGATCTGACGCAGGTGGACGTCGGACACGCCGGAGCCAGTGGGGTCACCCTGCAATGAAGACGGTGCCGGCGACGGCGGTGGAGCCGAGGCCGGTGCCGAAGCTGGTGACAGAGCCGGGGCCGGGGCCGGGGCCAGAGCTAGGCCGGGCCGGGGCCGGTGCGGATTTGAAACGCGGACGTTCCGATGTTCTTCGGCTCCCAGTGGTCAAATAGACCTTTGGGAGCCCTACCGTTATAGGCGTTACCGACACCATCTCCTCCTCGGTAGACGAGGCATCATCTACCTTTCCGAACTGCTCCTTGGCGTTCCGTCCTTCCTTCTTCTTCCTCTCTTTCTTCTCGAGTTCGTTGTTCTTGCCATTTGTCGTTGTGTTGTTTTCCTTGCCGTTTACTGTGTTAATAAGATTTCCAATTTCCATTTGTGACCCACGAATAGGGGAGAACTTAAAGTCCACCCGGGCAGAGATCCCCAATACCCGGGTAAGCGAAGGCTTGTAACCCAACCGAGAGGTCCACTGGTCCCTGGCTGGGAGTGTGCTTGCGACTGAACTGCCCATCAGCCATGCATCGCCTGGTCACACACCAAAACACGGGATTCAGGGTAATTTTTATAGAGGTTTTCTTCCTCGTGGTCCGGGCGGTTAAGCCAAGACCCACGGTCCCCGTCGGGTCAGAGACTTGACCTAACTCGACAACCTAGTGGGATGACGTTATAGCGGCGAGGGCAACACAAGACTAGCTCTTGTGTTACCCGCTCGGAGGCAGTGTGAGTGCACACTGAGTTCGCCTACTCGCACTTCCAATACGCCCTCTTCTAGGGCAGAGGGACGTTTGGAGTGCCCCTCACGGCAGTCCAGATCTGACTCCGTCTGGCATCCGATTTCGTCTGGAGCATCCCTCTGGGCCAATCCGGCATGAGTGGCTCTACCGGCGCAGCCCCAGAGTTCATCGACCCACGCAAGCCCCCACACGATGACAACGTAGGGATACAGTTGTGGGGGATTCTTAAATACCCTGCCCCAGCTTTGAATGAAGCTGAGCAGAACAAAGGTTGCCCTAAGTACATCACATTTTAATTTTTTTTATAATTTTTAAAAATGTATATTGTGTCTAAACCTTGATGTAAAAATAAAGTATTATCTGTCTATCTATCTATCTATCTATCTCATCATGAATTTCCTTTAAGATCGGTGTTAGAATCGGTTCATTTTTGTAATGTATTTGCCGTCTAATAAATAATTCAAGTTCGTTCTGAATACATCTTTTGATCACGCAACCAAACCCATTATGGTCCATCTGTTTTTGTACAATAGCTGTATTTTAGTGAAGAGATAAATTATAATTTGGTCTTCTTAATGAATTTAGATCAAAAAAGTGTTAAAATAAACTATAAGCTATATCAGCTTCCATCAACAACCTATAAGGTCCCACTGCTGGGCTCGGGTCTTCTCTGAGGAGAGGGTTAAGGAAATACGTCCCCATGCTGGCGAAGTGCTGGTTGGGGACTATATGAGCTTTAAAAGATCTGAACATTATGCCGGCTAGCCGTCCCATCAAATTGTGAGAGTGAGGGTACAGAGAGTGCACCTGTGTTTCGCATATATTTATGTTTAAATAACTTTAGATGCTACATAAGAATTTAAAATTAAAGCTGAGTAGATAATAAAATAATATAAGTGGCAATAAACTCTCATAAAACTTATTAGATGAAAATATTGAAACTATGTCTGATATCTATTCATTGTTTGTAATCACTTATATACTTTCACAATGTATTGTGATCTATTCATTATTATGCGCAATCTAAGTGCGATGTCATATTCTGTTAGAACCGTTTTTGTTAAACAAATTATTATACAAATGAAATAGTGTTGTAAATGTTTGTTCAATATTAATTAGCATAGCGATAAAAGACCACATTAAAACATCCATTATGATAATTTCAGTCCTAGGTTAGGCATCTACATTAGTATTTATTACTTTACAAAATTCAATAGTTATTATGTAAAAACACTGAAAAGTAAATTGAAGTATAATATAAAATAAAAAGAAAAGACCGATACACCTAAGATATGTTCTCAAGTTTTTTGCATATGTTTAATAGTAATCAGTTATAAAATAGTTTGTTGTAGTATTTGTAAAATATAATATAATATTTAAATTATAAGAATAAAAGTAGAAATGGGTGATACAAAGAAAGCCTCAAACAGTTTTCACAGCAATGAGTTGAAGGGTGAGTACTTATTTGATCACAGAAAATAATTAACATATCGTTAACTACTATTTTATATTTCCTTTTTTTCCCTTTACTGGGGATCAAATGTTCAAGTTCAACATTTTACTAATTTATTTACAGCCTGAAATAGAATACAAGGACTAAAGTATTTAAATTATATAATATAATGCATGTTACATTCTATTCATTCACAATGAGTACGATGCTCTTCTCTCTTGCCTTCTAATTATTGTCATGTTAAGAAAAATTATATACTATTTTTTAAATACAATAGTTTTAGTATTGCATGAAAGGTAAATGGTATGCAAGTTGTATGATTATTTGATTTTATTTAAATGCTCCAAAAATTAACAAACCAATAAAAAAGAACATTCAGTTGCAAATTCTACTGTTTAACAATAAATCACCACTTGTATAAGAGAATAGACTTACTGCTGAACGAACCAAAATAATAGTGCACCCGTTCACAAGTGTGACGCATAGACCAAACAACTTCTCCTTTGCTATATTGGCTATATTAGATGGAAAGAAACGACCCACCCCTCGACGACACCGCAAGCATTGAAATTTTAGTGTGCATGATGGGCCTAAGTCGAAATACGGATACAAATCACAGTTAATCTAATTTTGCCACGAATTATTTTCAATTAACAAAGGTTTGTTAATAGTTTAATTACAAAATAAAAAAAGTTTGTGTATAGATAATAAGATTCTAAGCCCATGACTGTTAGTTGTTCAGATAGTCGTCGATCGCATAGTCAGCCTTCCTCGTGAATTGATTTATAAACAGTAAGTTCAATTACATCTGTAGGAATTTTGTATTAAAAACGAACACCAAGTCCTTCGAATTATGTACCTTATGTAAACGATGATATGTACTAACGGACTTGAGATTTATTTCCTATATTAATACTTTGTACATACTACATTTGGTGACTCAATGAGGTTTATTAATTCTGAAGTATACATATATATTTTCCAAAAGACAGAGCACTTTGGCAGGCTTTAATAAAAAAACATATATGTGGTTTATAAAAACCGTTGCGTTAATATATTTTAAAAACAGAAAAACCTCAAAATTTTTTGGAATTTAGTATTTTGCTTTACTTGATCCTTCATTAGAGTAAATAGCTGAAATTTTCACAGGTCCTGGATGGGGCTACCGACATCAACAATGTTTCGTATTATTCTGGGTATTAACCATAGCCTACAGCATGAGGTCATGTATAGGAGTGTCTCTGGTAGCTATGACTGATTACAATAACAACAAAAGTAGCCTACCCATAGCCCAGGTAGAAAAATCAAACCAAGAATTGAAACCTGAAAGGCTACTTAGTTCTTTGATGTTAATTCCACCGGTAAGTAGAAACTATTAGCCATCGTATTTAAGATGAAAGTGGGATTTTTCAAGTTTTAATGCACAATCTGTCATCATAATACCAAAGAAAGTCTGGAGTCACACAAATTATTGAAATATCTGTGGAAGAATAGCCAGTCAAGTTTATAGAAAGGATACGGTCCTAGTATACTTACAGTACCTATAGTATACCATTCATCATAAAAACTTTACCAAGAATTACTTGGCATTTGCTGATTACCGAATGCCAAGTAATGCTTCGTCACAAATAAGCAGGCAAGATGGAAGTAATACCAAAACTTCGCAGACAATCGTGAATGAGGCTACCCGCAAGCTAATACCAATACCGAGATTTCTTTATGATAGAGATATTGAAACCGTGACAACATACTTGCGTCTTCTAAGCAGCGCTTGTGCACGGTAGTTACTAGTTTGAATTCGATTAATTAAAATTTGTTATAATTTCAATCTAAACATATTTAAATAAAAACTAACAATAGTGTAAATGAGGGGTACATTAAGATATATTTGAGATAGGCTACTGTTACCTACAATTTAACTCGGAGTGCTTACTTTACGATAAGACCTCTTATTATTGTTTAACTGTAAACTTTAAGTTTCAGCTTCAACATTTGTGTTATCACTTACTTGTAAAGGAAAAGATTGTGTCTGGTAAATAAAAAACTCGGTGATGTGTGAATTGAATTTGTGTTGACAAGGTTCCGTAGGATGATTTTCAGATTTGAATTATGCAAAGTATTATGTTAAGAGATACACTTGTCTTTGACCTACATATCTATAAAGTTCAAGAGGAAGATATATTCATTGTATTATTTTAGAAGGTGAAGAGAGATTTATTCCTTTCATTCCGCCGAATAGTTAGTAGTAGTTCGCCAAGTAGTAGTTCTGGAGTAAAAAATCTGATACACTACTCATATGTTTTCAAGTTTTTGTTAACGTGTACCTTAAAATTTCCCAAATTAAATAGATTTTAAATGCATTTGCTTGCTGTTGTGAAGTTACACTAATTTTCTCGACTTATCAAATTCAACAAAACAAAATTACTTGCAATTTTTCGTTCTTTAACCAAATAATGACACGCTTACTTTTTACCCGACTGCGTAAGAAGGAGGGTTATATTTTTCGAGTGTTTGTATGTATGTATATTACTATGGCACGCCTTAGGGCCTAAACGGCTTGTCGTATTTTATGTGAGTGGTGTCAATAGATTCGTATTAGTTACGAAAGTGATACTGTATAAAAGAAAATTTAAATAAAATCAAATTAAGAATTTTTGAACCCAAATAGTAATCTCAAAAAAAATATTTTCAAAATAAATTGATAATTGACTGCCTCTGTGGAGCAGTGGTAGCGAATGCGACGGCTGCACTAGAGGTCTCGGGCTCGATTCCTAACTCGGACTATATGTTTGTATGATCTGCAAATAATCGTTTCGGAGTTTGGGTGTTTTCTATTTATAATATGTATGTATTTAAAAAAAAAGTATATGAGTCTCAGTACAAGCTCTGCTTAGTTTGGGACTAGGTGGCGTTGTGTGTTAAAATGTCTGAAAATATTTATTTATTTATTTATTTATTTATAAGCCAATGCTTGTTTTAATTTTAGTACCCAAGATTCAATTGGAACAAAAATATACAGGATACAGTAATAGCATCATTTTTTTGGGGGTACATGCTACTTCAACTACCAGCAGGACAGTTAGCGCACAGGTTTGGAGCCAGGTATCTGTTAACCGGTGCTATGGCAGTCAACGCCGTGGTCTCAATTTTATTGCCCACTGCTACTTATTATGTAAGTGAAATACTAGAATTAAAAATAATAATTTAAATCTCAATTCTACTTTAAAACTAAGGGATTAAGCTTGAATATAAATAATAAATATAAATATAAACTTTATTAGAACAGAAAAACAGTATACAAATTCAGTTGTGTACGAAAACAACCACATTAGTTATAAACTGTGTCGTGGCAATTATCGCCCAACTCCAGCAGCGTTCTACATTTATAAAAAAGTAGATTAGAAATTAATAGGTACGTCATATATATTACAAAAAAAGCATCTTAATGTGTGTGTGTGTGTGTGTGTGTGTGTGTGTGTGTGTGTGTGTGCGTGTGTGCGTCATGCGTGCGTGCGTGCGTGCGTGCGTGCGCGNTTGACTAACGATTCTAGTTCGTCATAAGCATACTAAGTGTTTTGGCGACGTACAACCTCAAGTCAAGTGGTCCGAATAGGCATACCCGGTCAAATCGACGTATACACCCATAAAAACCATGATTGAAAGGTAACTCAGCATGTTTACTTAAAATTATATGTTTATAACACAATAGAGGAGTTGCTCACGCTAGGTATCTTGCATAATGAATACAATTAATGTACTGGGAAACGTAGGGGCTTGTGAAGAATTACTTTCAAGACTGCCCTTTGGGCTCTCTCCAATCGTAACATGAGGCCTTGCCCAGTATTACCTCATGCAGCGATGCAGTATAATTGATTGGACCAACGAAAAATAGACCGTAAAGAGGACAGACAATTCAGCCGAACTTCTCAAGTTTTTAAATACATGGATGAGCTTGTACACTCTGGCTACCAATGAATCTATTTGACAACTCCACGACTTTGTGTTGTCAATGTAAACGCCGAGATATTTCATTGTTTCAGTGCGTGAGATCTTAGTGCAAATACAGTAACTATCCACGTCTGAGTCTCACTCAAGGGCCGTCAAACTATTCAGCGCAGGCGGTTACAATGCAAGTTTTGGAGTGAATGTTATTAACTTTGTTTTGATAAACTTGAGAGTAAGCAGGTTATGCTTCAGCCACTTCATTGCGTCCCCCAAGGCAGATTCAGCCGACTAACCCACCTCATGCCAATCACTATCCCGCAAGAAAAGTGCAGGCCCAAGCACACTGCCCTGCGGAAATCCATAACTAAGATGCATTTTTTTGCTTTGCAATAGTCATCTATTATAACAATCTGAGAACGATTACTGAGATAACTTTTGAAAATATCAAGCGCAAGGCCACAAATACCGATCGATTCTAGTTTTAAACTAAGCGCGGAATAGAGACAGTGTCAAAAGCTTTGGAGAGGTCAAGAAAAATAGCTAGAGTTGCTGATATACCATCCCAACCTACAGCAGAGTACGATTTGAGGCCAATAATAAGACTTCCAATCTCATCATAAGCTGTATCAAGGATAGCCATGGAGTCCAAACAAACACATTCAGATACACATCCCTTCTTCCCACGTTTCTAATGATCTATTTTGGATGCCAGATTTATTTATATATATATATGTATATATATACATATATATATATATATATATATATATATATATATATATATATATATATATATATATATATATATATATGTATATATATATATTATATATACACATATAGTCTCTACGATACGATAGTTTTCTACTTGGAACCCGAGACTCACTGCTATTCACATCAATAACCGAAGACATGATATTAACCAAATTGGATTTTAACTATTGAAGCTGTTATTTATAACAAAAATGATCATTAAAACAAAATTGAGATCAATAGCACGTTGTTTGGAATTGTGCTCAAATCAGGAAAAAACCCTACGATAAAAAATATTAAAAGCCAGTTTAACCTTCTGTTGGCTTTGCATGATATGTTCAAAAATGAAGTACTTTTTTTTGTCATACTATGTGCATGTGTATATATGTGTGTGACTTTACTCCAAAAATACTTTGTAGTGTATGTTTGATTCCAGGGTGGTTGGTACTTGACAATTGTATGTAGAGTAGCACAAGGGCTTAGCCAAGCTTGTATTGTCCCTGGACTTCACACTTCTCTGGGGAAATGGGCACCGCTACATGAAAGATCAAGATTATCTGCTTTTGTGTATGGAGGTTAGCAAAATGTTTTTTAAAATTTTGCGATTTAATAAAGTTAGTAGCATTTTAAAAAGGTTTTGAAAATATTTCAGGTCAAGCTTTAGGAACCGTTTTTGGTCTACCTTTAACTGGTTTCATATCGGCTTCACCACTTGGCTGGCCGGGTATATTTAGATTTTATGGTATATTGTCTGGAATAATGTCAGTGCTGATATGGTTCTTTGTGTATGATACTCCAGCAAAACATAATAAAATATCAGATATTGAGAGAAAATATATTGAAGAGGACTTAGGAACAAGTGAGGGAAAAAAGGTAAAAAATTAAATAAAATTAATAGGTCCACGAACGACAAAATTGATATTAAATGTATGCATTTCTTTAGAAAATGCCAGTACCCTGGCTGAAAATACTACGGCATCCAGGTCTCTATGCTATCATCATTGCGCATATTGGTCAAGCATGGGGACAGCTGACTTTGTATTCAGAAGTTCCTGCATATATGGATAAGATCATGGGAGTTAACATAAAAGCGGTAACAAAATACCTACTCACATTGTTGATTAATATCTATTAATTCTTGCATATATTTGAAATGTGTTTACAGAATGGACTCCTGACTGCTCTGCCGTTCCTAGTAATGTGGTTTTCCAACTTTTTCTTCAGTTGGTTCACTGACTGGTTGATTCTAAAAAATATAAGTGTTACTAACACCAGAAAAATAGCTAATTCATTAGGTAAAAATATTATCTCCAGTAAATATTTTTGAATATTTCATGTGAAATTCGTTGAATTTATTCTCAAATATAAATGTTTACAGGTACTATTCCAGCCAGTGTTGGACTGATAGCCCTTGCTTACGCACCTCATAATATCTATGTCGTAGAAACAATACTAATTTTAACTTGTGCATTTAAAATATCTGCTCATTGTGGATTTCAAGTATGTACATACATTTACAGTTACTCTATATATTTATGTGTATAATGTGTAAGATATATCATTGGAGTCTGGTAGAATACATGTTTATATCAATACTCTTATTTTTTTATCCCACACAGGTGAAATAGTCATATTAATGGTATATATTTTGGTGAATATGATAATTTTTATCCCACGAAGTAATAAAATCCAGCCTATTTCCTGGATCAAGTAAAGATGGTGAATATTTCTGTTAAATAGGCATACTTATATAGTTTTAAATACATACTTCTATAGATGAAAATTATCATGCTCATCAAACAATTATAGATACTATTTGCCCTGAGTAGGAATGATACCTTTAGGTTATTAATGAGGATCGCCAATGGCTGGACTGGCAAGTGTGAGTCGGACAGGCCAGTCGAAAAGGCCCGTACCATTATACGGTTAAAGAAAAAAAATATCGAATCATTTAAAACGCCTACTTGTTGCCGTTATCAATATCGAGCAAAAACGAACAAAAATCACATTTTTTCTGTGAGAGCCCCTTAAATATTTATTAAAATTTTGTTTTTTAGTATTTGATATTATAGCGGTAACAAAAATATATTACCTCTGAAAACCTCAACTATTTAACTACCAAGGTTCACTGACTGGTGACAGACAAGATTACCCTATTACTAAGATATTTTAGTTTTTACCCTTTGGGTATGGAATCCTTATAAAAACAGACTATTAACAAAACCATATTACTAACCAAACATTTCTTTGTATTTATTCTAATGATGACCAAAAAACGACTCTAACAATGAAAAGTTTTAAGTAAAACTTTTCATTGTTAGAGTCGTTTTTTAACCCAACTACATAAAATTGGTTATAAAATGCATCCTTGCATATATCATCCTTGGCATTACTAAGCATGATTGCCTGTAAAAGGTTGCCTTTAGGCGAAAATACCTACTTTTCTATATAATCTGATGTACAATAAAGTTATTATCATTATTATAATCTATTGACACCCTTTAATAAACTGTTAAGAACGTTGGATAATACAAAGTCTACAAAAACAATTAACAATCTTTTTCGGTTCGCCATAGTCGAGTAAAAATGACCTTTTTTATTGATAACACTTATTCTACTATTATTTAATCACTTTTATCTAGTATCTTCAAATGAGTTATCATTATAAATATACATAATATGAATTTCGAAAACGACTCGTTTCGGAGGCTATAAATTTATTTGTTAGATTCTTTTTTTGAAAATTTACTCATCCAAGTACTTATAATACTACTAGATATATTTTTGGTAAAATTCCAGGTAAACCATATAGACATATCACCGAACTATGCGGGAACGATGATGAGCATTAGCAACTTTGTGTCCAATATTGGTTCTTCATTCTCGCCAATAGTGATTGGTTTTATATTGACCGATGTAGTGAGTACATTTTTGATTATTATGACATCTTTCAATAAACTTTTTTATATTTCTTTTTAAAAAGACAGCTTCTTCACTAGAAATAAATCCTGTGTCACGGGGAACTTTACAAACACACATGAAACGGGCACAAAAAACACCAAGACTTAAAATAACAATTTGTGGATCCCACAAAGTGTTTCCAATGTAGGATTTAAACCCACAGCACTTAGTGAAGTATCACTTCAACCTTCAACTGAAAGTGGCGTGGCGGTCTTTAAGCCTAGGCCATACGTGCAGTCTGATATCGTGTCAAAAATGCTTTTGAAACCTCGCTAGAAGAGAGAAACTTCGTTTAGGGAACCGCTTATCAATTATTTTAATTCATATTATTTTCTTTTACAATTAGAGATAACTTAGGGACGACCTATTTAAAATTTAGTTCTGTTTGATGACGTTCTATTTAAAATGTTACAAATCCTGTGAACATATGTGATATTTATTAAAGATAGATAATTACAGAGGCGCTCATAGCCCAGTTGTACTCGCTGATTAGAATCAATCATCGAGGGTAAGCAACGACGGTGTGGTCAGTACCTAAATGAGTGATCGCTGGTGGCTTGTTACCATGAGCAACTCCGTGATTTGGAGGTCACGTTAAGTAGGCGATCCCGGTTTTTATCATAGAATAATTTTCGTAAAGCTTAGTTGGAGGTCTTGGAGCGGCTCAATAACATCCAATGGCAAGACTACGTGGCCACAACGTATTTTTGCCAGTCCCCAATGCGCTCTTGGCCTGCGCGAGGACGTTTGGATCTAACCCTCTCTTGAGAGTAGACGCGAGCCCAGCAGTGGGACGTTACGGATTGTTGATGATTACGGTTTATAAAATATTTTTTTAATTTCTTTTATTTAAAGATATTAGACTGAGACACGCTGTTTTACCCACGATATTTGTTGTACTGCAACAGCAGCTTAGGACGCAGAAGCAAGCTAAAAAATTGCTCATTATATCATCACCTTTCTGCCAGTGAAAGTCCCGTCAAAATCGGTCTAGTCGTTATAGTAATTAGTCAGAACAAAAAGACAGAAAAAAAAATATTTGATGTGAGCACAATATAGTAACGTACTACGACACGTATGCGTGTATTTTGGGAAAAGTTATTATTTTAAAATTATAAACACATTCTTCAATTTTATTTATTACTGTGGAAATTATAAAGTTTTAAATTTTTCCATGATTTACAGGGAGACAAATATCTCTGGAGGAAAGTGTTCTTCTTAGCTGCAGGACTCTATATTATTACAAACCTAGTTTACATCATTTTTGGAACTGGTGAAAAAGCAGAATGGAACGATCCAATACAAGATGAAGACTTAGAAGAAGACATGCCTATGGTGAAGAGCTCCGTGAAGGAAAAATAATGATATTGATCTCAAACTTGAAAATCATATATTTTCATCAAAACTTAAAATAGTATAAATAAACTTTAGAAAATGCATATTTTTTTAATATAACCTACTAAAATGTTATTAATTATTAAAAAAATATTTTTAAATAGTCTTACACCAGACACTACCCTACACTCTCTCTTTATCATGTTTTCTCTCCATCCAATGGTTGCCTGTAAGAGATTGCCTTCGGGCGATAAGGCCGCCAACTGTACTTCTCTTGAACTCTGAACCTTAAAATGAATCTGGTGTACAATAAAGTGATCTATTATTATTTATTCAAAAACCTATAATCTCCCACTGCTGGGCTCGGGTTTCCTCTCAGGAGAGGGTTAAGGCCATATGTCCCCACGCTGGCCAACTGCGGGTTGGGGACTGGCAAGACTACATTTTGGCTACATAAATTTAATTTTCCGTTGGATGTTTTTAAGCCGCCCAAAGCCTCCGACTGAGCTTTACGACTGCTATTACAGGATCACGACCGGAACCGACTGCCTAACGTAACCCCCGAATCACGGAGACGTTCATGGTAACCTGCCACCAGCGTTCACCCATCCAGGTGGTGACCGCAACGTCGCTGGTTAGCCTCGGTGATTGCTTCTAATCACCTAGTGCAACTGAGCTATGAGCGCCTCGAACTATTATTATTATTATTACTAAAATGAAAAATAGGCCTATAATCTAATAAATTTAGGAAAAATAATTAAATGACGATACGGGTAACCTACTATTATAGGTAAGTCATCTATCAATTTGAGAAACAAGCCTTCTGACGAATAAAAATTTCTATTAAATACCCCTCTGTTGACCACACTATAACTCAGAATAAAAGTCCTCAATTATCGTTGAAGTCATCGAGGAGCAATAGCCGTAAAGCCTAATTAGAGTTCTTTAGATGGCATCCAAACACCCAACGGCAAGATTACGTTGCCACAACGTTGCCTTACCAGTCCCCAATCCGCACTCAGACAAATGTTGATGAACCAAGTAAAACTTTTACTGCGTAAAACCCTTTTCTGGAATGTTCTATCTTTGTAAACAGGTTAAAATATTTCCCACATGACAGCTAAAAATTTGTACAAAAATTATGAATAGAACTTTAAGTGAAAGGATCAAAAACAACCCATTTCCATTTTAGTCAAGAACATCACCATTGATGCAACATTAGATTCAACAATATCATCTAGTTCTATTGGTCTATTAGAAGTAGGCCTTTGTAATTTCATTGGAATATTACTGGAACTATTTTTTATACTTTTAATTACTTTTACAGCTCCAGTAGTATTATTTCATTGCCTCGGTTACCTACAAAGTATTATTGAGTTTCTCTGATAAAGAGATGTTTTATTTCAGGCGAAAGATTGGAAGTTGAAGTCTCAATTCCCTGGATTCGGAGAGCACGTCATGAGCATCATCATCATATGACATATTGGATATTTAATTACTGCTTGTTATAGAAATAGGTTTAAAGCAAAATAAAAGTATTAATAATACTTTTTATAAACATGTTCGCAATTTTTGTATTGTACAATTTTTCGGTTGTGTGTGAATTATTGTAACTGTAGTTGTGCTAATGGACTTGAATAATCATTTTGACTTATCTTTTCAGCATACTGTCATCCAATATGACATATAACATGTGTTTTAAAGCCTGTTATAATTATACAACCTTAAAATGTTTATGATTAATATTTATGTAATGATAAGAGCCATGACTATGTTAATAAAACAATAATTATCAGCACATTTCCTTAAATATATACGAACCTCTAGTGGGTGTGATTATGAGATTTAGATACATCAGTTCAGGAGATTGTTTAAACGCTATCCTACAAAAATTTTTTGCCGACACATTAGTGCGTAAGACTATTGTTTCTTTTTCGTAACTTTACAAACGTCTTAAAATCACGTGTGTCTGTTAGTAGGTCGATTAATGACATTATAAATAAATGTCATCTAATGGACACTATTACAGATAAGAAATAATTTCAGTGCTCCTAACAAAATTCTCAATTCTGATAAAATACGTAAAGGATATATTATTATAGTAATAATATATTGAAACAACCATGGTGGATAGAAAAGAAATTTCTGATGATATTCAAAAGTTTGAAGGTGAGTATAAATGTTTAGAAACATTGTAGAATAAAAATTAACCCAGTCTCTAAACATTCCCACTTAGTGTAATCCTTTTAATATATTTTTTTATTCAGCTTATAAATTTTTGACCACTTTTAGAATATATATTTCGATTGCGGAAATTTAGTATTACATATATATGTTATAAGTACAATGTTGCATACTTCTATACAAAACTTATCACTCTTAATTAAAAATTAATAAAATATAGACACATTTCAAGATTAATTATGATAAGTAAAAATTAATATATGACTATATTTGTATGCTTTAACTCAGTGCTATATAGGTTACTTATGATCAGAAAATATTCTAGTCTGAAGCTAATAAATAATAAGAGAAAATAAGATTGGTTAATATATTATTGTATTAAAACCTAGATGGTGTTGGATGGGGCGTCCGGCATCAGCAATGCATCATATTATTTTTCGTATTAACTATAGGATACAGCATGAGATCATGCATGGGTGTAGCTCTTGTAGCCATGACTGACGTCAGTAGTGAGCAATTGAACACTACTGAATTCAAAGGTGAAAATGCAACAAAAGAATTTGAGACTCAGGGATTACTTAATGCAATGTTGCTAATTCCACCAGTAAGTACTTTCTATACCAACATTTATATAGTTCTCTGTGATATTTGGTCATTAAATTAAGTTCATGCCATATTTTAGGTATATGTAGCAGACCAACATTTAATTTAAACCTCCATAAATTGAAAAATATGTGATTTTTAACAATCTAAATACTAAATTTTGAAACTGAGATATTGAACTTGAGTTACATTATTGTTATGAATATTTATTAACAGATAAAGATAATTATAAAAATTTAACTATAGGTAATTGGTATCAATATTCATCATGGGGTTCTAATACTTTAAATAGATAGAAATTGTCTATTGTCAATCAAGATGCTTTAAGCTAACAGGTACCTATCACATGGGAGCGGTACGTAACGTAGTAAAATATTTAATTTTCGATTTCTCTTTACAATGTTCATACTAAACTGTCATTTTTTTTTCTAGTACCCGAAATTTGGTTGGACAAAAAAAGTGCAAGAAACGGTAATAGCTTCATTTTTCTGGGGCTATATGATGCTTCAACTACCAGCTGGACAATTAGCTCATAGATTTGGAGCCAAGTATCTGTTAACTGGAGCCTTGATAGTGAACTCTGTGATATCAATTTTACTGCCTACAGCAACATATTACGTAAGTCATGTACTGCTTCAGTTTCTAATGTCTGTTTTTCGGTTCTGTCATCTACTGTCTTTTTCATCTGACTTAATCAGTTACTTTAATTCCTAACGGAAAATGTTTGACCTCAAACATGTAAATATACTCATCCAATAATACTTACAAGAACAAATAAAACAAAAGTTCAGGAAGAGACAGGAGACATTACAGTTACAAAAAAATTAAATATATGTAATGTAAGTCAAGTTTCTTTTAGAAGCAAATAATAACTTACAATTTAGTGGTTTGCACATAAGAAAGAAAATTGAGCCATTTTTGTTGATTATAGGGTGGTTGGTACTGCACAGTAGTATGCCGACTTACACAAGGACTTAGTCAAGCTTGTATTTTGCCTGGACTTCATACGACTCTTGGGAAATGGGCACCTTTGCATGAAAGAGGAAGGTTAAGTGCCTATGTTTATGGAGGTAAGTGATTTAAAAAATTTAAAATGAGCTACGTCATGTTTTAATATACGTTTACATATTTTTAGCCAAATTCTTACAGGTCAAGCTTTAGGAACGGTTTTTGGTCTACCACTGACAGGTTTCATATCAGCTTCACCTATGGGTTGGCCGGGTATATTCAGATTTTACGGTATAATATCTGGAATTATGGCCATCATGGTAATTCTTTTCGTATATGATACTCCGGCTCAACACATAAAAATTTCTGCTGCCGAGAGAGAATATATTGAACGTGATTTGGGTTCCAGTGAAGGTAAAAAGGTAAGAATACTTATCTACGCACGCTGTAAATAAAATTGTATTGTTCGCAGTATAATTCTCTAAGTAATATTTATTTTTAGAAAGTACCGGTGCCTTGGGTGAAAATCCTCACCCACAAAGGTGTATGGGCTATCATCATCGCACATATTGGTCAAACATGGGGTCAACTGGTTTTGTACTCAGAAGTACCAGCATATATGAATAATATTATAGGAGTTGACATCAAAGCGGTAACTAGAAAAGATACTGAATACATTATTGCACAAAGCCAAACCAATTTGAATGTATTGTGTTATGATTTATAAGGAAAATCACCGAATCCAACTTTTTTTTGTTTTGTAGAATGGTATGCTGACCGCTTTGCCTTTCTTCTTGATGTGGTTTTCCAATTTCTTCTTTAGTTGGTTCACTGATTGGTTGATTGTAAATAATATAACAAGCGTTACAAATACTAGGAAAATTGCAAATTCTTTAGGTTTGTATTTCCCAATTAGTCCTCATTTTTCTTAAATAACACTTCTAAGTGTCTTGCAAGTTTACTTCTAAATTTAACAAAAAAAAAAATGGTTTTGCAGGTCATATTCCAGCTGGTATTGGATTGATAGTTTTGGCGTATGCGCCTAATGACATTTATATCGTGGAAACTATTTTAATTCTAATTTGTTTGTTCAAAATATCGTCTCATTGTGGATTTCATGTACGTATTGCTATATATAAATATATATCTCTATATTTAATGAAAAAGGGGGTAAACAAGCAGATGTAATGCCTGATGATAAATGATTACCGCCACCCATGGACGCTCACAACAATAAAGGCGTGTTGGATTATGGGCCTCTTGAACTTAGGCGTGGCTCTCTCACGTTACTCTTTTTAAACTCCTTATGATTATTGATTTAGTGCAGGAGAATTGTTTTGCTTTTAATATCTAATTCCGCAGAATTGGTGTGCTAATATATAAGCGATTGTCTTCATTTGTAAGTATTTACTAAATGACAATTCCGTGATTTTTCAAACGCCGCTTAGCAAAAGTCTTCATTAATATTTGTATGTATAATTTCTATCAGATGCCATAATTTAAATAGGATTATAAATTACAGATTAACCACATAGATATAGCACCGAATTATGCTGGGACCATGATGAGTATCAGCAACTTTATATCGAATATAGGTGCCTCATTGGCACCTATAGTAATTGGATTTGTACTGACTGATGTGGTAAGTACGTTTTTATTTATAATAAACATTATTTTTGTTTAACTTGTCTCTTCCATCAATGTGACACTGCTATCAGCAGGCTACCACATCCCACTGCCTTCGGTCACGGCCCTCAGGTGCAACACGACATCGATGGTCGAACGCACCTCCTGAAATTCGAATTAGACGTTCGACCACCTTGGTCTCCACACCAGGCCGGCTCATACTATTTGCCCACCTCTTCCAGTAGCTCTTTGCACCTATAGGCTGCAACTGAATCGGCAGGCCGTTCGGAGTTTTCAGCAGGACAAGCTCACCGCTCTTCAAGCATTAAGGGATGCAAGAGACCGGACGCCAATTTAGCAACCGACAACTTTCTGAAGGTGTCCTACATATGGTCGAAGACTTGGGCCATCAATTGGATAGAGATCCATCAGGCCCCGGGGTGATTTTCTCGTATTCTCTGTCCCCACTGTCTCTGACCGAGTAAGCCATCGACGGGGGAACGCTTCACCCGCTGTAGAAAAAGGCCCTCGACCACTTTATTGGACTCGTATATTATTAACCTTATTACGCCCTTACAGAAAGATCAATATCTATGGAGGCAAGTATTTTTCTTAGCTGCTGGACTGTACCTCATCACGAATCTCGTCTATGTGATATTCGGAACTTGTGAGAAGGCAGAATGGAATGATCTACCACAAGAAGGAGACCTAGAAGAATCTAAACCTATGATGAATGAAAAGAAACAATAGACCAAAATAGTAAAATAAAGTATTTGTGTTTTTCGTTATCTATTATTTTATTAGAAAACTTTACCACAAAATTTAAACACAATGTGGCGGGGTGCTCAAATTTCACTCTCAAATAAATGGGCGCAAATAAGTCAGCGGAACAGAGTAGATGCTCGGATCGAAATAGTTGTTCCGTTTTTGTAACAAAATATCTTCTCCGTAAATATATGTCGGGTTAGGCCCAAACATTAGAAGTAAAAGTTAGATATGGCAGTATACAGAATTTATTTCAATAACTCAAAAAAATCAGAATATCCTACACCTAGGACATTAACAAAGGTGTAGAATTAGTTAAATATTTTACTATTTCAATGAAGGCAGTCACATCGGTCAGTATTGACTGTCAGGGACAGTGGTCCGTGCACCACGACGCAATCGCTCGAAATGCGTGCCGTCTCAACTGCGCAGCTCCAAGTGTTTTGAGCCAATTAATCGGTATAAAATTAAATCAACTAAATGATTTTTAAATTGTGCGTCCGGTGCATGTTCCACTAGCATCATCTAGTCGCCGTCTCTCGTAGCTGGAATACAGTACGACTGCCGTCATATACATTGCCATGTAACATTTTCACCAAAAAAAAACTTCAATCGTCAAAACATTACCGTTTAGATCATTGACATATCCAATGAATGTTTTCAGCCGAAAAAGGCAAGGTCAGTAAAAAGTAAGTAAAAACAATTAATTTCCTCCGACGGAAGAATTTCATTACGATCTCCAAAAGAATCTGGTTCAAAGGATCTGAAAAATTTTAAAAGGTTTTTGAAAGATGTTTCTTTCGTATTTTACGGATATTTGTCTTTACTTTTAAATGAATTTAAATAAACTTCCATTATTTTAGGTTTCTACAAAAAGACTACAAAATTTTATAATGATTGAATATGTGGAAAAAAGTACAAGAGATACATAGCAATAATCTTACTAGAAAATAAACAACTTCAATATAAGTTAATTCAATAAAAAAGGTTCTAGTTCCCAGTTTAATTTCATACACTGTTAAAGAAATTAATAAATTCATGGCTCCGACGCAAAATATCGTTTTACAAAATCTGGATATGTGTATATGCATATGCGTTTTTTTTAATTTAAGAGCATTTACACCTGGGTGGTTCTTAGCTAGCGCTAGAACTAGCAGTGTAAGAGTATCAACTCTTTTCCAAAATTATGTAAGATGTTTTTGGCGTATGGTAACTGGATTCAGAGCTCGTAGGGGTTTTTTAAAAAAAATAATTTTTGCTTGTTGGTATTAAAAAGGAATGAAATTGAGTTTAATTGTGTACGTAATATTTTAAGCACAATCATTCTATTTATGGGATCCTCTGTATGTGCTGCGGGAGACTTTATAAACATACAGAAAAAGATCACAAAGAACATCTAGAGCAGAACTCAGAACAGCAATTTGAGCATCGGACAAATTGTTGTCTAATGTGGGGTTTAAAAACGCGGCACAGATAACCGTTTTAATCACTACGTTATCAGTGCAGCCAAAGAGCTCATCTCTGCGTTGAAAATTAGCAGAATATCATGTTTAGATTCGATAAAGGTCTCGTTGGTAAAAAATCTAATGATTTCATTTTGGTGTTTTGAGCAATAATATGTGTGTACATATAATCATGTCGCCGCTATTTTTTTTTGTAGAGGATTGAAGTGGCACTCCCAAAAAGAGATTCTTAAATAAGTACTTAAAAACTTAACTTAAAAAAAATTGAGTACAGTGTTACCTTTACAAACATGCAAAAACTAATTATTAATTCCTCGGTGGCCTAACGGTAGCGTATGCGACTGCTGCTACTGAGGTGTCGGGTTCGATTCCCGGGTCTGATCAAATGTTTGTATGATCTGCAAATATTTGTTACGGAGTTTGGGTGATTTCTATATATGATATGTATGTATTTACAAAAAGAAAGTATATAACTATTATATCAGTTGTCTAGTACCCGTAATACAAGCTCTGCTTGGTTTGGGACTAGATGGCGTTGTGTGTTAGATGTCGGAAATATTTATAATATTTATTTATAATGTTATTTCGTGCCATTATGTCAGTAGCTGTTTGGTTTATATTAAAATATCTTTAAACAATATAAAAGCTATATTCAAACCTCTTAGATAAAAAAGAGGAAATGAAATCTTATACAATTGTTGACTCAATGGCTCTAGATTACATTTAATTAAATATTTCTACTGAAGAATGAATCTTATCTCGAATGTAAAATAAACATGAAAGAAGCCTGCAAATTAACAACAGATTAGACTTACACTTAGATTTAAATTGAAACGAAACTCAAAGTAAAACAAAGTTCTAGCGTCCACATCAAAGGTACGACGTGGATTTTTCTTTCAATGGCCCTGTACTTATAAAAAACAATTGGGTCTAAACTTGAAAGGTTTACTATTCAGAGGACTAAATTTAGTACCTATAGAAGGTAGGCTCTAAAAGATTAACTATAATTTATGAAATTGCATTATTTTTATCCAAGCTACATCAAACAAAGTTTTTTTTCTATACATTTTGCTATTTATTTGTATTGAAATATGTCCAGTTCCAACGCCTATTTGTTTACTGATGCTGATTCTCGTCACAATCTTAAAAAAAACTATTTCAAGTTCGGTCTTCAAGCAAAACAAGAAGCCTCGCCTTAGTCTCACGATATGATGATGACAATAGCAATTCGTTAATCATCATTAATGAGATATGTATCTGCACCATCTTGAATTACGCTGCGAGAAAATACCTAGGGCATTTAATTTACCATTATGCGATTAAAATTTTTATGCATACATAATCAACTTAAATGAACTAATCTTTCACATGACCGTACGATCTCAAACTAAACAGAGTATAGAAATTGGTTCCACCATGCCCTACTTCATTCTTGTCATGTTCAAAGCTAAAACTAAGGTAGCCGAGATAATTTATGTAACAGATGCTAGCTCAATATTCTGCAGACAAGAGTCTGCAGTTCAAAATGGCCTTTGTGAACCACTAAAACGCAGGGATCATACTTAGTTATATTATATATGGATTCAATTGAATCCCGATAATTGAATATTGTAAACAAATTAATGTTGATATTGAATTATATGAAATATATTGGTAAAATATTGGTAAGTTGCATTCTTATTTGGAATTCATTCAAAGTATATTCCAAACTCCTAATAAGGAAAATGTCATATCCCATTGGATAAAAAGATTAGAACTGCATATATTGCATTACGACATTTATTTGTGTTAATACAATTCGATTCAAGTGAAACATACACACTTTAGATAAATTATGTTATGTCTTATGACACTGCTTATTTTTATCTTAAAAACATTTTGATCTCAGTTGACGCTATCACAACATGATGTAGTATTCAATATATAGAGATTAGTATTGAAATGTTAGACAAAATATCGGTGAATATAGAATACGATGAGCGTCCAAGATGAGTGTGAGGTTAAAAAACCAAGTAAGTTGAAAAATTCCATTTTTAATACCAAAGCCATATTTTGTAAAATATGGATATTTGAGAATATATAATGTTTAGCAGTGGTCCGTAACTATAACTCACTGCGTATAATTGTAACTCCAGCAGTATTAGTAACTTCAACTAAACTAATTTAATTCACAAGAATTAGTCGAATTATTTGGTTTAATATAAGTAATGTTGCTTTAGTATTTTTAGAAATAAATATGAATATATTCAGAAATTTTTAACACACAACGTTATCCAGTCCCAAACTACGCAGAGCTTGTACTATGGGTACTTGATAACTGATATTAATACTTATATACTTTTTTTCTGTGAATACGAATATATTATACATAGAAAACACCCAAGCTCCGAAATAATATTTGCAGATCATTCAAACATTTGGTCCGACTCAGGAATCGAACCTCTTGCACAGCAGTCGCATTCGCTAACACTGCGCCGCAGAGGCAGTATAACTTTTAAGTTTATATTCAAATAATTTAACTTATTTATCAAAATACAAAATATAAGCGCGGAATGATAGCTGAGATCTCAAATTGGAACATGTATTGTAGGGTGAGAATTTGGTTCAATTAGATTACACGTTAAATTCATTCATACATGCACCCATTCATCAGCACTCAGATCAGTGTCACTACTTGAATTCATTCACGACTTTCCTTTGTTATCCCTAGCTTCGTACCTCCTTACCTTTATGCAACTTTTACCTGACTCCAATTTAACTTCTTCTCTTATTCCTTCTATAAACCTGTGCTTTTGCTCGTTAAATTGAAATCAGAATACATAATAGAATCAAACTCACTTATGAATATTCCACTATTTTAATTAAATTTACACCAGACCGGTTTAGCCTTATTTCAACTAACTAACCTTTTAAAATGCCTTGAAGCGAAACTGGTCAGGATAACACTTAATTAAAATGGTTTAATTCTAAAATGTATTGCAACAAGTTTTCGAGTTTTCATCGAGAGAATAAATTTTAAAAAATCGGGATGGTAACCGTTCATACAAGTTATTCATTAAAATTATTAAAGACTCTCTACTACGTACTCTCTAGGTGGAGCATACTTATACCACGAATGACGGCCAATTTTCATTAAATAAGATTGTTTCGTTCTTATTTCTTTAGTAAAAAAGAAAATGTTACATGTTTACACATATATGCATGCGGAATTTATAACAGATAATAATGTAAATTTGTCTAAAAATATGTAGCAATATATAAAGCTATTCGTGTATTTAGAATAGATTCTGAAGCAAAAAGAAAAATATTTTGCAAGAAAATGTTCAGAAATCCTATTAGCAATTAAAATAGTAAATGTAATACAATACCCGCGCTACTTTTATTGAGTATTCCTGTGAACAAGGTTTTTAAATTATTGTAGTACAGTTTGTTATGGTATATAATCAATGTAATATGTATAAAAAATAGTCACTGGTCGTTGTCTGTTCATAAAAGATATATAAGAAAAAATATTATAGGGGGTTTTATTAACGCAATCATTATCAGAATTTTAGTATATTTTTACTGTCTGTAGATTTGTGCACGGTAATTTCAGGAACGACTAAATCAATTTAAATGCGGTTTTACTAATGCGTTGCAGTTTTCTCAACTTAATAACACTTAGTGTTTGGTTCATTTGAATCCGTTCTTAAATATAAATGATAATTAGTTCGGAAGATCATCACGAAAATCGATTTTTACGCAGGTGGAGACGGAGATAAAAGATAGTTTAAAAGCATATTTACGTAAAATAGTTAATCTCCTGGTACTTGACTGTTCCTTGAATAGAAAAATTATAATAAAGGAAACATTTAATTACTGTAATAGACCAATAAAAATGATGATAAGAATGGAATAGAGAATGTAAACAAAATTTCCTCGAAAGTGTTAAGTGATTTGGGCCCTCTATTCGATTTTTTTTTTTATTTAATTTTTAATTTTTTTTTTTATAAATGTCAATTCCCGCATTAGGAATATACATTCCTGTGTCACGGGGATCTTTACAAACATACATGAAACGGACACAAAGCACACCCAGACTTAGAACAACAATTTATGGATCACACAAAGTGTTGTCCCATGTAGGATTTGAACCCACAACACTTGGCGCAGTAGGAAGCGGTATGGCGACCACTGACGCCAACCGTGCAGTCAATGTTTATTCATGTAATATTTTTAAATAAGTGTGAACAATATAATGAGTGTCCAAGATATATTGAAGTTAAAAAAATCGTGTCAGTTGAATAATTTCATGTTTAATACTAAAACTACATTACGTAACTGTTGTGTATTTGACGGTACATAATTATGTTAAGCATCAGTTCTTCACTCTTCGTTATTTTAATTGTATCCCAAGCGGTATTAGTTACTTCAACTAAACCGTACCGACTTTTCTTTGATTTCAGTCAATCAATCATGAACCCATGATGTCCCACTGCTGGACTCGAGTCTCCTCTCAGTGGCTACGTAATCTCACCTTCTTTGATTTGATTGACGACTATTAACTAAATGGTTCTTGCTTTAGTATTTTTAACTCTTTAAAGTAGTAGGTTTCATTTCTTACCTATATATAAAAACTTGCTCATATATATTTACACACACACATACATATATATATATATATATGTGTGTGTGTAAATATATATGAGCAAGTTTTTTTAAAAAAAAACAATGAATAAATGGACTAAACATACATACTTACATACATTTTATATCAAACGAAACATTATATGCTCATATCTGAAATACATATTTCATTTCCATTTTTTTAAATGTACTAACGTATGTAAAAGGACATCGAGTAAAATTTGCTTAACAAGTCCTTTCTAAAAATGAATGTTTTCCATGATTATCATCTCAGCTCAAAGATATCCACGGTGGATATAAGACTCCCTTAAGACTTTCAATGTGAAAGCTCCATAATATTTATAACTCTTTTTAAATTCAGGAATCCTTTATATAATCTAAGCTTGTTATTGGTATAGATAACGCTGTGTCTTATTACGCCAGAGTTGTACATTGGTTTTGTTTTTGCACATAATTTATCTGAATGTCAAAATTGTTATGATAATAAATATCCAAAGTCATTTTTGCATGGCTAATCCTTAAATTGAAATATGCTATCAGGCTTACCTACCTGCTTATCCAGATAATTTTAGTTTTGTCTGCTCTATCTAGTATTTAATGACTCTCAATCGATTGTCTTATCTTGCCCATCACAGATATATTCGAGTTTTGCTTTATCTTGCTCTATCTTATCTATATAATAACAATAAAGACCCCTGTCGGTTACTGCTACAAATCAATCTTAATTCATGTAAAATCTAGTTTTGTTCATGTTTATTTTAATTAATAAAAAACACAAAATTAAGGATTTTTGGATCCAAAAAGTAATCTTTAAAAAAATACATCGAGTGTGGTATGAATATAAAGAATTATTAACCGTAATTACGATATACATAAATATATATGTATATATTTATTATGAATGAACACTCAGTGATGCCATTAAAGATCTGAACCTAAACATGTAGTAATTACATCTACTTACATTCAGTTGCAAAATCAACTGTTAAAAATATTTCGCGACAGGACTAAGAGGCTAAAGTTGCAGTTGAACGAACTAAATTAATGGTATTTGTTAAAGCATCGCTGACTAGGCCGACCAGTCACCCCAAGTAGCACCCGTTCACGAGTATGACGCATGGACCAGCCATCGTCTTGCCCGCCATATCATTGGGAAAGAAACGACCCGCACCACGACGACACCGCAAGCAATGACATTTTAGTGAGCATTACAGACCATAGTCGAGATACTGATAAAAAGCACAACTAATTAAATTGCCTTAATAATCGTCACGCATTACTTTTAACTTACAATGATTTGGTAATAATTTAGCTTAATTATAAGGCAAAGAAATTTTTGTGTAAATATCTAATGACATATTAAGCCCACGAATGTTTGTCGTTAAGATAATCGTTGATTGTAGAGTAGGCTTTCTTAATAAGGTGTTTTTTTACAGTTTGTTTGAATTTATCTACAAGAAGGTCAATCATACATATAAGAATTTTGTTGTAAAAACGTATACCAAGGCCCCCGAACGAGTTGTATACCTTATGTAAACGATGATAGGTAGGACTTGCCTTTCGTATTATTAATGTTTACATCACTGTTCTTCCTATAATCACCAATGTTCTGTCTAACAAACATTATATTGGCAAATATATACTGTGATGCAATAGTCAAAACACCAACATCCCCAAACAACCCCCGAAGAGAGACTAGCACCCAAACAGTAAATTGAGCGGATTGCTCGCTTTTGCAGAATAAGAATCGTTTAAATATCAGCTGAGCTCTGAGGAACGCCCATAGTAAAAGGTAATCCATAAGCGTTGCACCATTGGACCATGTCGAACCCGATCTTTCAAGTAGGCAACAGCTAGTTCCAAAGCACTACCATTAACATCATAATCCCTAAGTCTAAGAAAAAGTCTGTTATGTTCTACATAGTCAAAAGCTTTTGAGAGATCGCAGAATACACCTATGGAATCCTGCGAATTCATCCATTCATTGAATATATGTCTCAAAAGTGTTGCACCAGCATCCTTGTAAAACCATATTGTTCCTTGTGTAATAAATTATTTAGATTAAAATGGCTTTCTAGTTGTTGCAAAATAACTTTTTCAATTTTTTTATTAATAGGCGGTAAGATTAGCCTAAAGTTACTTGGTTCAGTTGTAAAACCTTTCTTGAATAATGTTATTATTTTGCTATGTTTCATCAGATTAGGAAAAAAGACCAGAATCAATACATCAATCGAAAGTTTATTAATCAATTTATTTTTCGATCAATAAAATATATATTATTCTATTAATTTGAAGAAATTCCCCATAAGTCCCCTGATTTCCTAGAATTAAGAGACTTGAAAGTTTTAATAATGTCTGTGGGGTTAATCAATTGAAATTGGAATATTTTTTTACATTCATACATATAAGACCTGGCATGGACGCACAGGAATTCAAGGTACTAGTAGTACTAACCTCAATCTCTTCCCCTCTCCCCCTCTAGTTTCCTCAAAGGCTTGAATGACAGATTAGAGTGTTACAATACGGTGTCAAGAAATAATAATACTTTATATTTTCATATGTTGATAGGGGTTAAACAGCACTACTAAATGTATGTAATTAATCTATACACATAAATAAATAACATTGAAGTGTCAGTTTATAAAATTAAAATAACCGCTTTTTACTTAATTCGTATGAATACACGGTACATATATTCTAAAATAGGAGGTCTTTCAATTTTTGTCTTTCTGCTTGTCTCTTTGATTGTGCTAATTCCTTGAACGATTTTGACGGGACTTTCACTGGCAGATAGTTGACCTGCCTGCCTGCACTTGTTGTTGTACCGCGAGTAATAACATGGGCTCAGTTAATATTATATATAGTGTCTTGATCTTTTTGAATTTGTCTTCATGCCATTTGCAGCCAGTTTGTGCCATGAATTTTTACGCTTTATAATTTTTAAGTTATAATACCGCGATGATTATCTCACCAGTGAAGACGTCTTGTAAGCCCCAACTCAAAGGCCGTCTTAATCTGGCCGCAAACGATCAGTTGGGTCTCCTAATAATAAGTGAATACCTCTGGTCATGGACCCCTGCGACTCTAGGATCACATTTGCATTACCTCCACTTCAGTCCAGCAGAATCGGAAGGTTATGCTCATGAAACTACACATAGTAACATATCACAAACAAACATTACATAACAACAGTCTTCTGCAAAATCGGCACATGCTACACTACTGAAGAAATTTTGATAACTAATAAAATATTATAGATTATAATGTAAAATGTTCTAAATAAATATTCCTACTTTTTCAGGTGGTCTCGGTAAGCGGCACTTGCAGACCACAATGTGGTTTATAGCTATGGTTCTCGGCTATGGGGTTAGAAATAATATGAGTATGGCCATAGTTGTTATGACTGATAAAACACTTGAAAATGTAAGTGATAACAATTTAAAATCTGTTTTAAATTGTGCGTCTTCTCTAGAATATATTCCTGCAGTTCCTTAAACTTAAGGACTGAAATTTAAACATTTCTCACCTCAATTTTTTAGTGCAAACTATTTATCTTTTCTTTTTTAATTTGTAGTCCTTTGACTGGAATATGCAGACCCAGAGCATAGTTTTGTCATCATTCTTTTGGGGTTACATCGTCCTTCAGATCCCCGCGGGTGAGCTATCTGCCAGAATTGGAGGCAAGATCTTAATTATTTTCGCAATTACTACGAATGCAGTAATGTCAATTTTAACACCATTTAGTGCTTACTATGTGAGTATCATCGTATTCTCAAAATATATATAATTACTTCCTCTAGCAAGCTTGGATGATGTGAATTGTGTAGTCTACCAAAAAGTGGGTAAATTCAGTAGTAGGTATATAATTTTTTGAACCAGCTTAGCATCGCTTGCGAAATCAATAATAATAATTATTTCATCATTTGAAACGAAATCAAAAGTTGTAATCATCAGTCAATCCTAAGGCCTAGCAACCAAGTGATTACGGGTTCTTATCTTACCCATTACCCCTGTAAGTAACAAACTATGATAAATGAATAATTTTCTAATCCAAACTCAAGTCAATAAACTTTCACCAGGGAGGTTGGCAGTTGGTGTGTGCTTGTCGCGTTGTATGCGGCTTATCACAAGGATTCTTATTACCTTCAATATATACATTGGTGGGGAAATGGGCACCAGTAGAAGAAAAAAGTCGGATTGGAGCAGTAATAAATTCAGGTTGGCTTTGGTTTGGTATTCCATGTGCATAGGTGCTATTATGTGTCATAGAGTAATTGTTTCCTAGAAGTCTTTACAATATCAACAAAATAAAAATATATTTATCAATAGAATACACTTGTTTTTAGTGATATTTTATTATTGCCATAATTCATTTTTCAGTAATAAGGTAATATTGACTTTGGCTATTTTTTGCAGTTCAATCTAATACGTTTGTTTTCTATTGCTGTTGTTTTGTGAAAATAAAACATTAAAGCGACTCTAACTCTCTAATAAAACCTACAAACTAAAATTATTTACCAATTATTCTTTACTTTATTTCATGATGTTTTATACAGTTTATAAAACACTTGACATTAAAAGCAAACTTCTGTTGTTTTAATAATGTGTTAGGAGACTGCTACTTATACATTTTTTCGTTTTGTTCCCAGGATCTCAATTAGGGACTGCCCTACAAATGTTAATATCAGGTTTTATAGCGGACGCTTGGGGTTGGCCTGCTATTTTCTATGTAAATGGTATAACTGGCATTGCCTTTGTTATAATATACGCAATAATTGGAGCTGACAGTCCTCGAACATCTAAATTTATTAGCGACCAAGAAAGATTATACATAGAAACTTCTTTGAAACAGATTGGTAAACCAAAGGTACGACAACGCATTTTCTCTAAAATCAATATAAGTTCAAGCTATTTACTAGGCCTTCAGATATTATTAACATGCTTGTTCTTAATACTACAGAAATTGAAAACTCCATGGAAAGCAATGTGGACATCGATACCTTTTATATCGCTAATATTTGTACACTGCGCTCAGAACTGGGGTTATTGGACGCTGATGACAGAGACACCGTCATATATGAATCAAATGCTCAACGTTAATATTAAAGCCGTATGTATTAAAACCTATTCGATTATGGGAATAACCTCATTAATAGTCAATTTAATCAGTTTCTCGTTTCTATTATCATTACCACCATTATGTTTTCTTATAATCATATAAATCATATGTACTATAGTAACCCAAATAAATTTTAGGAATAATAAAGGCTAGGATGATTATGTGCCATACTAAATTGCAATGCAAAGTTAGGACCAAAAATGCACTGCGATTCTAAAGTGATTAAAATATTCTCAAGGGTTTACTTAGGATAGTGGAAACGAAAATATTAGGAATTCGCCATTGTCATCCTACACTTTTTATTATTGTTATATTGAAAACAATTACTTAACAGATTTTTCAATTCTTTCAAGATTTTCTGCTTAAACTATTTTTACACAAAATATTTCACCGTCTCCGTTGACGGTTTAGTTAATATAAATTATAAATGTACAGAATGGTATTATGTCAGCCCTACCATACATCACTGTGTATATCCTGAGTTTCCCGTTTGGATATTTCTCGGATTATTTCATTAATAAAGAAATTTTGAGTGTGACTGCGACTAGAAAACTATCCAACTCTATAGGTAAGTGTTACGGACTAGTCCATTCTAAATATGCTACCACATAAATCGAGTAAGATAACAAGTTCATTATTCTGCTTTAAAATATATGAATGAGAAGCGAATAAGTCTATTTTTATGGAATATGGAGCAACCGAGCAGACGTACCCCCTGATGACAAGCGATTATCGCCGCCTATGGACACCCGCTACAGCAGAGGTGTTACAAGTGCGTTGCCGGCATTCGGGGGTAGGGACGGAGAGGAGTGGAGGGGTTGAGGTATGGGCCTCTGGTATCCGGTTGTGGTATCACTCCGGCAAAGCCGGCCCATTCATACTAAGGCCTGGCTCTCCCAAGCTAGAAATTATTTTGCACAGGTGTTACAAATAGAGGGAAATAACTGTTCCTAAATGAAAAAAATGAAAATACATATAAACGCCGGTGAAGCGTCTTTGAGAACCTTTAAAATGGTTTTAACTTTAACATGAACTTTAATATAAGCGTATAACAGCTCAAATTGAAATGGTTTTTTCAGGTCTGTACGGCCCAGCTATTGCACTAATTGCATTATCCTACGCGCCACCCGGGAACGTCACAATGGGGGTTTTATTAATCACGGTTGTGGTTGGGCTCAACGTGGGACGACTCACTGGACTTATGGTATATTTTTCTCAAATTCATATTAAAACATCTAATGTTTGTTCATTTTACGTATAAAGTTGTGTTTTGTTTAAATGATGATATTTTTACCAATAAATTATTTTGTTTTATATACAAATTTTTAATATGACTGTTATATATCGTCAGTTGTCTGCAATGATATTTCACTTAGCTATGTTATAATTTTACGCAATGCAAATAAAAATTTTCGGTTTGAAAAATCATGAAAACTCTATGTCTGTAATGGGAAAAGAAACTAAGATTCTAGAATTCAACTCATTTGTTTTAATTCTACGATTTTAACGTTTGATAACGCCATAAGGTCAAACTGGTCAGGATTAAACTTAATAAAACAGTGGAATAAATGAGTTTAATTCTAGAATGTTTTGCAATAAGTTCTATCAAGGGCCAATGATTGAGAGGAGAGGGTTAAGGCCATACATCACCGAGTGTGTGTTGGGAACTGTAAAAACAACGTAGTGGCTTCGTTGGATGTTCTTAAGTCGTCTTAAGGCCTCCTACCAAGCTTCACGACTGTTCTGATCTGATTTTATACGTTTTCTATGTAAAAATACATATATTTATTTATATCTGTTATGTAGTACTCATTGTACAAGCTGTGCGTAGCTACGGACCACGCGGTATTGTGTGTCAGATGTTCAAAAATATAATAAATGAAAATGTTTTGTTTTTATGAAATTTTTATTTAATATTTAGCTTGTTCATCTGGACATGTCTCCGAACTTCGCTGGTACACTGATGGGCATCACTAACATGAGTGCCAATATTATATCCATTATTGCACCATTAGTAGCAGGACTCATTTTAAGAGATGAGGTATGTCATTACATATAAGAATATATAAGTTTTGATATTTGTTACTGACCAAAATCTTACTTACCGAATAACGTTCGAAAGTTAGGTTTGGCGAAAATAAAATTCATAGGATAAATATGAGTGTGTTTCTCGTCGCTCCTTTAGAAAGCACATTGTACACTCTTAAACTAAATAATAAAGATCGGCTAGCCGTGACATCTTGAGTGATGCCCTAATTTGTCTAATTTATTAGGATATAAAGACCTTACTCAACTATTAATTATTAGTAACTAATCCTTCATACATGCTTTTCTTTTGCATTTCAGACGAACGCCAGTGAATGGCGCAAGGTATTTTACATAGCATCAGCGATCTATTTCATTGGAAACACACAATTTCTTATGTTTAGAACTAGTGTTAGGCAGCCATGGAATGAACCACTGGAGGACAAAAAAGCAGGTAAAAGTGTTCGTTAGAATTATTAAAATAACTACAGTTCTATAAAGTTGAACACAAATTTGTTATGATTTTGAGTATATTTATACATTTGTGGCGACTTCGACATACAGTGCAATACAATTATACTACAGTGCCATCTACCGAAGATACGTTGAACTACGGAGTAACGAAGGAAACAAATAAACTACCAATCCTGCATCGCGCAATAGAAATTCTCTCATATATACATTTTCTTTCGAATCGACATTACTATTGATAGCATATTATTGTTTGATTATTGTAATTAATTCATTTGTAGAAGCTCAGTCCCCGTTAGGCACTCTTAACGGGGACCGTAAAATCCATATTCTAAATGAGGGTAGACGTGAGTTGGCGGATCAGTTGAATGATTAGTATTGGTTTCCACACAATCACTTTATTATAATCCTTGATAGCGTACCGATACATTAATGATAATCAAAATGATATATAGTTGGTGAATTAGGTAAGACACTCCACCTTCATCATCATCAGATCATGTTTGCCTTCCAGCCGCGTTCCATTTAATGTTAAATACCCACCGTTCATTAGGGATGGGATAAAAATCACTGTCTCTTGTCTTTGGCTTAATACATAAAATAATCGACTAACACCAATTATTTAAACGTGTCATAATTATTTTAAAGTGGGATTTTCATCCCTTTTGTCATCGGTCCCGCGCTCCAGTACTCGGTGATGCGTCAGTGTCTAACTTGCCACACTTAAGTGATGCCAGTTAAGTGATGCGCCGTTATAATACGTGTTATAGTCACGCCAACAGTAAACATATACAAGAATACTAAATAGTTTCAGACAATTACTTATGTACACCTCAGACTACCCAAAGCAATAGTATAGTATCCGTACAAAAGTTGGCTGGAAGAGATCACCGTGAGCGATAAGACCGCTTTTTGTAATACCATATATAAGTCGCCATCTATGTCTGCACAAAATTATATTTTAGTGGTGTGTATAAATTAATATAATTAAGTTCGTAGGTAGACCAATAAAAAACATGCATGCAATCATAAAATAAATTGTGTTTTTAGCGGCTCGATTGAACATTACAACGAAAAAAGTCTATAATTTCTGTTAATTCTGTGCGGTAGGGATCAGTATACCCTAAATATTCAATAAATTTTATTGTTCCAGATGATAAAATTGAAAAGGGACAAGAAAACCCGGAAAAGGTTGTGTGACATAATATGTATCTATTAATAAATGTTTCAATCCAAAAATACTTTGTTTTACTTAACAATAGTATTAATAAAGGTAATGTAAACAATGTACCAATTTATAAGCATACAAATTAGGTACGCAGAGTTGAACAAAAATACATAGAAAATTTTTCAAAGATGTTATCAGTACTTTAATCTTCAAGGTGTTACGAAGAAATCACGAGAAACAACCCTTTTCGCAGATAAACTTTTGATATTCACATCTCGCAAAGTTTACAGTATAGAAAACACAAAGCTTATAAAAAATAAATTATATCTATATTATAAAAAATAATTTACATAATATTTATATTCTTAAGTAAGATTTTATTTGCGAAATTAGTTTTGAACTATGTATTGTATATATAACACTGGCTTATGCGCGCGACTTGACCGCGTGCTTGCTGGTTATCGCAACAAAGAGTAGCCTATGTCCTTCCTCAAGAATCAAAGTATATCAATGCTAAATCTCATTGAAATCGGTGCAGCGGTTTAGTAGTGAATGCAACATACGAGTACAGAGTTACATTTGTAATATAAATATGGATAAATAAATTTCAAAACATATTTTAAGTGAATATAAAAAAAACAATATGCGTGCCACAGCACCATCAAATTTAAATTAAATATCATTTATTCAATTAACACACTAAGTGACATTTATGAACGTTAAATTAAAAACAAACAAACAAACAACAACCCATAATGTCCCACTGCTGGGCTCGGGTCTCCTCTCAGGAGAGGGTTAAGGCCATACGTCCCCACGCTGGCCAAGTGCGGGTTGGGGACTGGCAAGAAAACGTTGCTGCTACGTAAATCTTGCCGTTGGATGTTTTTAAGCCGCCCGAAGGCCTCCAACTAAGCTTCACGACTGTTATCGTATGATAACAACCGGGACCGACTGCTTAACGTGATCTCCGAATCACGGAGACGCTCATGGTAACATGCCACCAGCGGTCACCCATCCAGGTACTGACCGCGCCATCGTTGCTTACCCTCGATGATTGTTTCTAATCACCGAGTGCAACTCGGATATGAGCGCCTTTAAATTAAAGCTACAGTAAAAATCATAGATCGACACAAACAAACGCCGCAGTATGTACTGAATTGTCGGGAAGAATTAAGTGAATATACCTAATCCACTGTCTGTCTGTGTCGATCTAAAACAATTTCCAATATGCGTTGAGCCTCAGAGAGAAAAATACTGGCAAAGAAACTCATCTACATTTGTCTTCGTTTTCGGACCCGTATATCTGCATACCGACTTGTATTGTATCAAATTATAATTAATTAGCCTAATTAGTAATCATTTGTTTGTTATTAGTTATAATGTTTGGTATTCCATTCACAGGTGTGGTTGTGGTAATTATACTAATTGACCTATTGGCAAATTTATTCACTGATATTAATTCAACACTGCTAACAAACAGTTCAGCTACTGAAAATGAGATTTCTATTCGTGTCATTATATCTGATGCTTTTTCTAATTTCTTCATAGTTCCTCGCTTTTGCAATGACGGAGAAAAAAATTGATTCTATTCTTAATTATTGCTATCTGTTATTTTCAAGCTGTAAAAAAGATAACAATACTCTTTATTTGATCACATTTTGATTAGGAACGTGGTGCTGCTTATAGTCTGGGATGGGATCTCACAGGGACAACGAACCTTATTTCAGAAGGAGGTTTGCTCGTTTGCTGGCCTTCTTTAGCCAACTAAACTTACAGAGATTTTGGACTGTCTGGTTGCGGACTGACAATGCGAATCAAGTGCATTATCTCTCTCTCTCTCCCTCTCTGTTAAAAGGATAAACTTGTAACGGCTTGTAACATAATAACAATTTACTTCCAGTCTCTTGCACTTCATTTTGTCCTCTTAGTTGATCGATTTTCATAAATTAGACTCACAGACAAAACCATTAAATTATTCATAAGGTAAATTTAATATTAATTAATGTAGAAAAGGTGAAAATAATTTAATTTTAAGATAAATAACCATATTATTTAAATGATTATTAATTTGTTACTAAAGACTATGCGATCAATTTTTCTAAGATTTATACTTTATTCTTAAAAAGTTAAAACCAGTCAACTAACATGGAGTACCAGATCTTCGAATACAAAGTGATGGCATTCAGCAACTGTGTAAAAAATATTGCATATTCTTTCTTCACAGATATTTTTAGAAAAAAATTGTAAGAGTTATAACTGAATTGAATAATAATATATACACATTAACATAACCAAGACTGAGACCAACAGATTGTTTAAATCATATAACCAAACAAGCAATATGCATTACATGTGAATTTTATTGTCTCTCTCTACACATACGTACATACTTACACTACAAATTAATCAGTATGAACAAGCCTCCGTCTGTATAAATAATATCGAAATATACGAGTACACCTACCAAAGTCAAATTAATTGCAGTAGAAACTCAAACTATAAAATAAAATTGGAACAAGCCTGCAGAATTTTTGTCAGCAATAATACCCATTATACAGAAACAAATTTGATAATTCCGCTCACGATTTTTATCCGTATAAAACCGTTTATCTATATATAAATGTTAGAACATGGGCTGATTTGTGCGAATCTTTGGCAGAATCGAAATACTTTCAAGAGAGACTGCTATACATTTTATTATGTTTGGACAAAACCATTTAATAGAAGTCTTTTTGGTTGAAATAAAATAATACTTTCACTCAACGACCATGTAAATTTTTAACTGTATATGAAAGAAAAAAATCGAAGATTAATTATATCGCAACAGTGATCAGAAATTTCAGGTTTATTGAAGTATTAATATAAAAAATACTAAATGATATTTAATTATGTTGCGTTTATAAAAGAAACGTCCAGCCGTTTGACGAGGTATTCCGGTACGTAGCGCAGTATGTACAAGCGGTTAGATAATCTCATTACAGGCCATATTAGTACATTTAGAGTTGCATTATTACCTAGACACTGCCAACAAATAGAATCGATAACCTATGAGACCAATGATGAGTTAAGTAGACGCAGTCTGGCTGAAAGCTACTTGGTTTTGGAAATTATTGGAAATAGATTCTTTACAAACTCACAAACGCAAACTGCTGAAATATAGACCATTCTTATATTAAATCAAAAAAGTTCTCTCAACATACTATTAAAAGCATAAGTGACGCTAATGTATCCACGAATTAGTTAATGCTGACAAATGGTAGTTTTCGCATTATTTAATGAAAACATTAGCCCCTCTATTCTGTGGTCAACAATTAAGCCCCGTAGTCGAGGCATTATTCATTTTAACTATTTAAATCAATTTGTTTTAGCCCCGAGTTGTTTAATTGTGGAAAACGACTTTGACTATTAGGCCCTAAATTGATCAAGGTCAGTTTACAATTGTTTTGCATCGGTATTGAAAACTTTCATCTAATTAAATTTTTTGGTAACTAATTATGAAGTTGGCAAATACTTTAGTTTACAAATTATTTTAGGCCTTGCAAAAATTACTACAGTAAATAAAATGTTTATTATTTGTAAGACATAAAGGGCGATAAGCAGAGTTACCATTTAATGAGTTATGGATATAGCTGTACACACCTGATACTTGAAAGACATGAATACACTATCGATATTTAAATAACACTCTCCTTCGTTTCTAAAGGAGGACTTTGGAGCTCTGATAACACCAACCATTTTCTTAAAAATAACTACTACGGAGGAACATAGAAGGCAGTAGATTTCTATTAAAATCATTACATTTTCAGCAACACCAAAATTTTGGCATTGAGAAGTAAAAAACGGTTGAAAGAAGAGATCTTCCTTTAATTAGTTCAGGTAAATAAACTTACAAAATTTGGTCTGTACTTTCTTGCCTACATTAATTTAAATACGTCATTTCGGACCAAAAAAATCTCTACAATATAGCGCTTGAATTTCTAAGAAGAAACCCGAAATTTCCCAAAGGACCTATTAAATGTCTCCACAAATTCACAATATCTCTAACAATAACTGGCATTTTTATGAGCTTCTTTATATTTTGCCAAGTCATTTCTTTCTTTTTCTTTTAAATAAATTTTGGAGTCAATTATTTTAGAATAATTGATCAATTTGTTTTGATCACGTCTTCTTCACACTCTTATGACATTTCATTGTTAGACAGTTTTATTAGTATTCAAAAGAGACCATCACCACCAAAACAAAAATCAGGTGCTCAACGAATGGATGTTTATTTACTCAACTTTTAAAGAATCTACATACATATTATGAAATTTGCTATAGTGATAGATGACACATTTAGCAGCATAATATAAAAATAATATAATGATGATGTCCTCTTAGCCGGTTTTGGCCAGTCTCAATAGATACCAATCAACTATGCAGGAGATATATATAGTGCATAAGTGTGGGCAAACATAAGTGCAATCTTTGTATAAAATAATAGTCTAATGGAATAGCAAATACTAGATTTATTTTTTTATAAAATAGTGAAGTAAGTAACGTAAGTAGCTTAAGATAGTAATACGTTTAAGGCTTAAACGTTTGCATTTGCAGCACAGGAACAGTTTTAGTGGAAAACCTTGAGCATTTTGGCTGAGATTATGATGATGATGATTTGTTTAGAAATAGATTTTATAGAGAAATTTGTTGGATCTTTTAAAAAAATTATTAGTTACTTTTTCCAGTTTTACCAACCATCATCCTATTTACTTACACTTAAATTATTAAGAATTAATCAAAAAATTACGTTAATAGTTGTTCGAACGTCTGTCGTTCTAAGTTGAATTGTTATTATCTTTGAGACTTTTAGTTCGATAAACTACACAAAAAGTGTAAATACTTTGAACTTTTATTTTTTAATTTTAGATTCCAACATAAATTTACTACCTTTAAATCATAATTCATACACTTTATAATAAAGTTTCAAAAGACACGACCAACGGCCGCATTGCATTTTAACATTAGTCATAGTAGATGCTTCTTGTAGTGAAAATTCTTCTTGAAGTGAAATATCATGTCTGATTTATTTCTTAGTATTTTCTCAAACTAACGGTTTGTTAGTAATAAGTTATTGCTCTTAAATTTATGAATTTTCCATGAGCTTATTCACAAATCCGATCCGAGACATAATTCCATCCAGGCGTTCCATTCTATTGAAGAAAAATGACAGGAGTTTGTAGCTGAGCTGAGCTGAGATAGTGAGTACCTGGTCGAGTTCAACACTGAAAAAACACAGAAAAAGTCTACATTTCTTATCCTCCCTACTTTTTACAATACTCAACTGCCAATACAAGATGAGCTTAATATCCAGGATAAGGATATTTGTTGAGATATCAGCCCGTGAGCGAACATTTAGAGCGTCACTACATGGCCTCGTAGAAGTTAGGCGTTACTAAACATGATTGTTCTTTTAGCCCGTGTTTCTGTGTCTTTATTACAAGACTATAGTTTGCTTGGGTGTGGCATGATGGTGTGGTTTTCTCATCTTTACGATGGATCTACACAGTGACTACTTAATGTTCTCAATAAGTCTTATCTCGATAGTTCCAAATAGAGGATACATGTATTATTAAGATTTTAGAATCGTATAAGGGCTGGTAGTGAAGCGTCACCTATCAAATATATATACGTATAGTTACAAACATATGTATTGTTTGCTATTCAATACAAAAATTGAATGATGTTATCAGTCGATTATGACCACGATCAGTGCACTTCATACCTTTGTGTAATAGGTAAAATTAAATAAAAAAAATATTACGCACTGAAAACAAATGTAGATATATGAAATATATTATTAAAGTACTAAATAAATGAATAAGATTATGAAAATAATAAATGCGTAAGTTCATTTTTATTTTATTTCCTGTCATTACTTATAAATAGCTTTCTAGGGTCGAATGTAAGTGCCTTTGTAATCTTTATTTCTTTTTAACCGATCAGTCTGTAGATAAATGCCTTTTACAATTCAGAGATTTTATTAAAAAAATATATTGTTAAAATAAAGGTAAAACCAGCTAAACTTATCTTAAATACTATTTTACCAAGTAACGTCGACTAAAAATAAATTCATCAAAAGACATCCTGAAAAGCTTTTATCCTTAGAAACAATTCAAAGTAATCCTACATTACAGTATTTTGATATTTTAAGGTAATTAAAACATAATAGTAAGACAGCATGAATGAATGGCAATATTGTCAACAATATTAACAAAGCGAATCCCCGAATTGCCTTTTGCGCAATATAAATGGCATGCAAGATGTTTTAAATTTCAAATATTACAATAATTTATTCATTTACCTGTTACACTGAATAATGACTGTTAGGCAAAATCAAAATTGAAGTAAATTTTTGTATATGATTACTAAATAATTCAAATGCTTAGGCGTAAAACTTATTAAAGATTTTCATTAATTCTTCATTTATTTATATATCTTTATTGTATACACGCACTCTAATANGGATTCGGGGCCTCCCATTTTCGGTACACCAACTTTTCATTTTTTTGGAACATACGATTCTGATTGAACCGGTCTCCTCGTTTTTTGTACCGTCTTATCCTATTTGCCCATGCATAAACTTTTTGTTTCAAGAAATCAATGCGCCCCGTGACACACGACATGTACTCTTGAGGACTGATGGTAGTCTCTAAGAATGCCTGTTTCGCAAAGCGCATGACCCTTGGCCGCGTATTGCCAAATTTGAAAGCAATTAATTTGCCGATGAGTGTCCTGGTCTCAGCAATACGACGTTCTATTCTGTACTACCAAGCTGGCACAGTATTTTTAGGTCGAGTAGTGATTTGTTCAATAAATTTAACACCAGCAACTCGACAAACTGCAATAGCCGCACAGTACAAAATAGAATGTGTATCACTAAGATTTTCGCTATCACCAAGATAATCCGGTAATAACGAATTCAGGGCACCCACCAATGCTAAATTGCGTGTATGCATGGGTAAACGGGGTAACCGGGGTCTGTTATTATAATTAACATACCGATACTCCTGAATCGCATTTTCCAAAGCACTCCTTATCCTATCATTACATTGGATACTTACGGATATTATTTTACTCTCCACTTGTTCGTCAACATCATCAGCATTAACCACCACATTCACTGCATCTGCATGTGATGAAGAAGGGATAGCCAAAGTATTCCGTACGTCCGATCGTAACCTCTCAAGTACGGCATCATCCAGCAGGTGACATCGCTGTATAGCTCGTACTTGATCCGACAATCGTTGTGCCGATACGTTGATAGTTGGTTCAAGCTCCTGAAACAGAGAGACTAGTCGAGCACGGTACGCTGTAAGGTTCGTCCCCAACTCTGTAGCCCGAAAATATGCCCGCATGACATTCTCATTAATTGCATAAGTCCACTTCATGCGGTGCACATTACCACCGGCAGCGGGGACCCTGTTCGAGGTCAGTGGTCCTCGGGATCCCAAGCTGATCGGCGGCCGGCCTCTCCCCTGCCGACGTACAGGTGTTGGCGACGTCGGCGGAGAGAAAAACTCGTCGCTGGAAGATGAGCTCAACGCCTCTACAACAGCCGAAACTTCTACCGTTGTTTCCAGGGGTGGTGAGGCGGAACATAGCAGCGAGTCCGGGGATGATGCTTGTGCTTTAAGCCTAGCTCTTGTTAGCATTTTGGAATTTCTTGGTAATATTAATTTTACGGCATGACATTTGAAATGTCATGTCTAACATCATAGATGTTTCCTTATAAACTGCATTATTTTTGTATTCTTATCTTGTTTTGGTGCCAATGATTCATTTTAAATATATATTGAAACTTGTTTCGATTGATTTTTGGTGTTGGGAAGTATTTAATCTTGAGGAAATGAAATAAATTATTGAAAAATATTATTAGAAATTCCACACGCTTTCAGTGTTGCCATTTTTTTAATTTGTTATTATTATTATTATTGTATACACGCAAAATTACACACAATTAGTTAAAACAGAGGATGAGTCACAAATATGCAAATAAGACAAAAGGTCTTATCGCTCACGGCGATCTCTTCCCCACAACCACAACACGGATTTTCGTTATCCAAAAACTTCGGGGAGCTCACATACATCCTCTACGTGAATGGTTAAAGAATATCTTTTAAACAATTTAGCACCAAAATAGCACCCACTCACTTTCACATTATATACATACACACACTAACACACACACGCACACACAAACACACGCACACATACATTTGTATGTTTATATATACATACACATACATTCACATACGTACAATACACATATGTACAGACTAAATATATTCTACTAAAAAGAGGATAGAAAAAAATAGATAGATGTAGTTAGAGATAAAATAACGAAAAAAATCATAATAACAAATAATGGTCCTTCACTAGCTTTTTAAAAGTAGGCGAAGTTTTTGCTTTTTGAATCGTCTCAGGCAAGTCGTTTCAAAGTCTTACTGCTTGCATAGTAAAAGACCTGCCTGCAAACTGAGTTGAATGTTTTGGCATCGTTAATATTAAATTCTCTGATGACCGCAGGTCTCTGCAATGTGTGTTTTTTAAGAATAGAAAACCTTCTTTGAGATAAAGAGAAGTATGAGGATGGAACAGAATGCTGTATAGAAGGGAAATAATATGTAGATTTCGGCAAAAGCGTATTGAGAGCCACCTGAGCTTAGAACAAAACTCAGAAATATGACTAAATTTGCAAAATCCAAATATAATTCTAATGCAAAGATTTTGAAATCGCTCAAGTTTATTCAGTTAGTCTTGGTTTAGACCCAGATAGCTGACATCGGCATAGTTAAGGATGGGAAGCAGAAGAGATTGTGCGAGCGCAATTTTAGCGTCAGTTGGAAAAAAGTTTCGTAGCCTTCGCATAGATCTTGCTGCTGCAAATAATTTACGGCTAACTTTCCCAATCTGAGGACCCCAAAATAACTATCTATCTATATAGATCCCCAAGTTTTTAACATTATCACTATATGGAACAATCGAGCCGTTGCAAAAAACATCCGGCAGCTGCTCAAAGTTTATTGTACACAGTAACCTGGAGCTACCCACTATAATTACTTGTGTTTTCTTTGGGTTTACAGTTATTCTATATTCCGTGCTCCAATTGCATATCCGCTGTAAGTCTCTGTTTATGACATTCGCTGCTTTCGTTAAACTGTCTGGAGTGGCTCGTTTGTAAATTTGGAGATCATCTGCATAAAGATGGTAGGAAGAAAGTAATTGATTAGTAATTGGTATCATAAAAATTGCGAAAAGTAACGGTGATAGAACGTCGCCCTAAGGTACACCTGCAGATTTTGTACGCCAAGAGGAGTAAACATTATTGATACAAGCACACTGCTGGTGACTGTACAGGTAACTACAAAACCAGTCAATTTGCGATGGAGATGCTGGAGATGATCTTCTTACATTACATTTTTATTTAAAATTAACACCATCAAGTAACATTAGCATAAAATATGTAATTTCTGCTGTAAAATCTATGTTGACTCAAACATGATAAACTCCGAAGATTGCTATATTAAATCTAATGTTGAAAGTACAAAAAATTAATAAATAGGTTACTTTGCCCGTACAGAACTGTAAATAATAAATCAGATTTAATGGACTCTTGTTTTTTTTCCAAGCAGTACTACTCCGGGATGCTCTTCTACTCGAAATCAGGATATCATGTCCACAAACCGTTTGACGTTCAAAAAACCAAGCTATGTGATCTCCTTTTAGCGGTTGAAATTACTAATCGACAATTGGTACACCTTTAACTCGGGTGGTCATAGTGTACGAATGTAATATACCACCAGCCTAAGTTTAACTGGAATAAAATGCCTTGAGCTTTAAATCCGCCAATGTACAAAGGTACATAAAGATTTTTATAAATAAATAAATGTCAGAAACTACCTACTATATAGATAATCAGCGGGCCAGACGAATTGGTATGGTGTGTCGAGCTTTCCTTCTCAGTGCTGTTCTCCTCCATAGTTTATTCCAATAGCTAGTTCCTACGCAACCAACGGACAGATTTCGGGAGGTGACAGGTTCAGGTTTCTTTTCTTAATCCTCCACCACACAGATACAAAGAGGTATGTTAAAACGATAACTTCCTGACAGAGAAATAAACTGTATCTCAAGAACAACGATACCACTTATGTATTATCCGATTTCAGTACTGATATCAAGTCTTGGCTTAGCATCATCGTGTAAGAGATTATGGATGATTTGAGAACAACACGCACGTCAAAAAGCAACCTTATATTCTTTATTTTTATCTTACAAATTAAAAAGTATATTCTTATAGATCAAGACAATATTTGTTTGTGAACGTGTAGTGTTAACAAGTCAAAATGACTGTAACTGGTGGGGATGTTGTGGATAAGGGGCCATCATTAAAACCTAGTGAGTACTATTGGGTTACATATTATTATAGCATTAGAAATAAGGCTTTATATGGTTGAATAGCCTCTAGCCGTTTGCTACTTTAGAATAAACAATTATATTATTTTTGATTTAATTAATATTATAAAGATAAGTTTTATTCGTTCTACAAACACATTAGCTGTTTTGCTTATATCATCTCTATTAATTAATATAATACAAGCCTTCAGTTTATTACCTTGAAACCTTATTTATTTATTTCATTCTAAGTAGCTTGTCATAATTAAAACCGCCCTAAAAGAATTAGTTCGTGAACAATTTAACATACTTTATTTTGTTAGAAAAATCGAAATTTAAAAAACGGTAACATGATTTCTCTTAGAATATGGTTAAATTAAGGTAAGAATGTTAAATATTACTGAATTGAATTACACGTTCATCAATTCACATTAATACAGATTTTATGATAAAGAAACTTAAGACTACATATATTAAAATAATTTATTGAAGTACGCAATATTTCAAGAGGCATCAGGACCCAAAGGATTTTTTAAATTAATTATATTTTCATTAGTTACTTAATAGTTTAATAAACTATTACTGCCAAAGTGACTCTTCTCTGCCTGGTAAAAAGTATGAGCAGAATCTAAGAGCTACCATACTTATTGCAAACGTACAGGATATTGAAGAAAGGTGGTCACACTATGGCAACCTATTAAAATGATTCTGCAATATCTTACCTCCGGCCTTGCACTCACGAACAAAACTCGACAATGCTGCCATTTTAAGTTAGTCTTCTGTGGCAGAGTTCTACCCTAGTGGCTTCAGTCGAACTATTCCGTTCAAATCGAAACCAGCGTGGATATAAGCAACAGTTGCAAATCTAATATGTTGAAAAAAATATATCAATATAAGCAAAAGGCCGGCCTTCTGGTTACGAGAAGCGTCAATCAGTTGCTTAGCTAGTTGTTTAAACATAGCTCGTACTATAAATAAGAAATGAACTGTGTCTACTTATTAATCTGCCTGTTACGCTTTCACAGTTAAACTATTGAACCAATTAAGATTATTTTCGGTTCATTTGGTCACGATAGCCGATATACAGGCGGTCACAGTTGCAGGCTGAAGTTAATATTTTCATATTTATCTCATACTGACTTTTGCACGCGGCTTCACCCGCATAAATGGTTATCGCTGTAAAGAGCCGCCTATATCAAGAATAAAAGTATTTACATGCTACATTTAATTGAATTTGCTACAGCGGTTTCGCTGTGAATGCGTAATAAATAGAAAAACAGAGTTACTCTCAAATTTAATGTGATTCTGTCATCGAGTTCTATTTCTTAATTTAACAATTTGAGATACTGTTATCATTACACAGCAAGATATGATGATTGTAATCTTGAGTAAATCGTGTAGGTGGTAGACGTCAATAACGTGACCTGTCATTTTGACGTAATGATATGTCAAAATAATCAATACACTAGTGTCATGATATGTTGTGAATATGCTTTGTTCTATAATGAAATTTCGATCTTGATAATTTTTAAGATAAAATATATTCTGAATCTATAATATTAGGACTCCTATAATATCACAACTAAACTAAAAGTAATGTAATGGGATATGAAAGTCGATATTTAATTTATTTACTTATTACATTATGGAAAAGCAGGAGCTACAAAAAAAAGATATCTGACATCAAGCCGATTACAGGTTTACTCGAATACATACAACATAATAAAGTAACAAAACTTCAGGTACAATAATACGACACGACACCATTAATAAATTAAATAGTGATAAAATTAAAAAAATATACACCAAAAAGTTATCATTGAGAAATAATAGATTCAGCATACTGCGTATACCATTAATTTTAGTGTTAACAGAAGCAATATAGCAATACTCCTTGCACAACTTATTTAAGTCACCGCTCGCTCTGAGAATAAATGTTTTTTTTTAATTTAAATCTAAAGACATATACTGCCTCGTTGGTCTAGTGGTTAGCGTAAGCGACTGCAGATCAAGAGGTCTCGGGTAGGATCCCGAGTCGGATTGCTGTTGGGTTTGTTTTAAAAGATATTCTTAACAGCAGCCCAGAGTATGGAAGATGGCGGTGTATCCCGACCGTGCCTCGGAGACCACGTTAAGCTGTCGATCCCGGTTGTCATAAACATCCATCATCTACCATCTACCTTCGAATTCTATTCACCTTCAGGGTTGCGGAGGTCTGATACCAGTTGCTCCGTGTATAAATTAAATAGATTTTCATCTACAACCGGTTGAACTAGTAGCCGACCCCAAATCTTGGGAATAATAAATTCTAGGACGATGATGAAATCTAAAGACATAACATTTATACTTGATGTTCCTGTCTTATGGGCGTTTAACTCCAGTTAACCTATCTCTTCTGCTTAATTTAAAAAACATTTCATTTCCAAGGATGTAAATTTTAGAAATCATATTACGAAAACCGTTGTGTTTTCCAGAGTCACTCTTGGGGATTCGACATGTTCAGATTCTACTGTTATTTTTCGCGATGTTCCTCGCTTACGCCATGAGAGTCAACATGAGTATGGCTATTGTTGCCATGACTGATAGAAGTAATGAAAACGTAAGTATATTTTAATATATTTTACTCTTTTACTCGACTACGACAAAAGGAATGAGAATAGTTTTGGCAGTCTATGTATCTTTCTATATTCCACCGCAGCCATGATCTGGTCAACAATGACTGAAATCCGTAAGGTTGGATCCAATTACAATAGGGATGTATGTAACTCCAGTACAGGTATGAGTGTAGAGTATTTAGCTTACCAAGCCGTTAAGCCGTGAGGCTACAGGAGACGCAAACCCCAAACCCTATCCCCATATCCCAAAGGCCGGCAGCGATCTTGTAACGCCTCTGGTTCTGCCATCATACGATACGTTTTCTCGGTTATCTCCTAATCCATAAAAATATATATATATATACCTTATTCACGAAAAAAAATCCTTGTTTTTCATATTTGCGGATCATACAAAAATTGGTTTCGACACGGGATTCGAACCCGAGATCTCAAGTACAGCAGTCGCATACGCTACCGCTGCGCCACAGAGGCAGTAGTAACGAAAAGCCATGTTTCGCAAATTCTCCATGGTTCGTGGGTCCTTTGATCAGCGCTGCATAGTATTCAGCAATTGATTCTTACTTCTTATTGCTAAAGAGTAGGAGAGATGTAACGGGTTTTTAGTTCTACTGATTAGTAATCCTGGCTACCAAGTCAGAGTTCTTGGGTCAATCTCCACCCAGGATAAAATATTTGTGTATAAAGCATGACTATTTATTCTGTATTTGCATCTCATTCATTTATACTATGCATTTATTTTAAAAAAGAATATTTATAGGTACTCATCATCATCAGCCTACCGCAGTCCACTGCTAGTCATAGGGCTCCTCCATTTGCACGCCACTTAGCTCTATCATCGAATTCTCGCATCCAGCTCCTGCTAGCCATCTTGCGTAATTTATATTAGCTTTGTCTGATTTAGTATCAGATGGTCATGTCTAAAATAAGTGAAGATGTTACTACCCGCCTAGAAAATCAGGGTATTCTATATATTTTTACAAAAATAACATTTAAGTATAAAATAAAATAAAAATACTAGGATATAATAATAATAAATAATAATATTTATGTACAAGTGTCAAAAAGCTCCTCCACATGATCGTTAACTAATAGCATTCTCAAAAAACTAGCAGTATTTCTACATTAAATGTTTTTGCCTTCTGGCATATATCGGCCTAGTTATATTTTAATATATATAGATCTCTATAAATATTGCCACCTAATTTTAACTTTGTTTCTGGACAGAGCTTTGACTGGAGTATGCAGACACAGAGCGTGATCCTCTCTTCGTTCTTTTGGGGATACGTAGTGCTACAGATCCCGGCTGGTGAGATGGCTGCTAAGTTTGGAGGCAGTATACTTATAACTATAGTTATTGCTGGAAATTCAACCATTTCTTTATTGATTCCTTTGGCTGCGCATTATGTAAGTCGTGATATATACGCGTTGTTGTGGTTTCTTATGTTATTTATACTATCAACTATCGGCACTTAGTAACTAACCGTACACACGTAACACTTAGTAAAACTTGTTTAAATAAAATACATTTTTAAAGTTAAACTCTCTTTTTATCTGACTTGTTTTTGCCCTATGACAATATTCGGTGGATTATTCAGGAGAAGAATCATTGAAAATAACATAGAGCGAAGCTGGTCAGGAAAAAAATATTAAAATAATAGAACCAATTATAAGAGAGTATTGTATAATTAAGAAAAATGTGAATGTAGTTCCATAAATAATGTTTTATCTTAAGTGATAAAAATTTTATAGCTAATTTCATTTACATTTTAGTTATACGTATAAAATGATGTTGTAGTCACACGTGCATATAAGAAACTTTGAATGACCTTGAAGACGTTAAAGATTTTTTAAACTTTAACTTTATTTAACTTCTTTCGCATTATGTACATATCTTATTCTTTGCATTTCCAACTACTGCGATCCAATTTCTATTTATTTAATATAAATTCTATTTATTTATTTATTTAAAACTTCATGCACATTTGTACATTGGCGGACTTAATGCCCAAGGCATTCTCTTCCAGTCAACCTTAGGGTGGTGTAGAAATCTTGTAAGGTAGGTGGTGCACAGAGGTAACATCATCAATAGAAAGAAGCTTTGCACAGAAAAAAAAATATACATACATATACACACACATACACATATATACATACACATACATATACATATATATACATACACATACATATACATACACATACATACACATATATATATATATATATACTGACACAAATACATTACGTTCGTACACTATGATAACCCGAATATAAGGTAAAACAGCTATCGGTTGGAACTTTCTGCCGTTTCACCCAGAAGGAGATTGTGTAACTTCTTTTTGAAAGTAAAACGGTTTGTGGACATCCTGATTTCGAGTGGGAGGGCATTCCAGAGTAGTACCGCTTGGATAAAGAAAGAAGAGTTCATGAAATCTGAATGATGATTCTCAGGGTGGATGGCAAGCTGTCTGCGCATGCCGTGTTTTACAAGGACTTACTCAAGGGTTTTTGTTCCCGACAATCCACAATCTTATCGGCAAATGGGTTCCGTTAGAGGAAAAGAGTCGTTTCGGAAGCTTCATATATGCTGGTAATGTCGATTTTTAATTCTATAATATTTTTTTAATGTTCTAAACCTCTTTAATATCTACTACACCTTCACCTTGAGGTAAACATTGTATGTGTACATAATGACCATATTTAACCTTAAAATATAAGACGTGAAATTCATTATTTTTTTAGGAGCTCAACTCGGTACAGCTTTTCAACTGCTAGTCTCAGGTTTCTTAGCTGACTATTGGAGTTGGCCTGTTATCTTCTATGTAAATGCTGGTTTAGGAGCTATCTGGATGGTAGCTTATGTCATATTTGGTTCTGATAGCCCCCAAAAGTCTAGAATGATAAGCGATGAAGAAAAATTGTATATCCAAACTTCGTTGGGACAAGTAGGAGTACAAAGGGTAAGTTCTGTTTAATAGTTTTTACTCAATTTGAATAATACTATTTTATTTATTTTTGTACATAGTCTAGCGAAGACTCTAAACAAAACACAAACGTGTTGAAAAGTAAGAGATGGGTATTATTTTTAAAACTAATGCATCACATATTAATATCATTTTACAGAAATATAAGTAACAAACTATTATGTACATTTATCACAAAAATAAAATTATAATGAGTAAGCAATTTTATGAATACTATATTCTTATGATTTATAGAAACTTAATACTCCATGGAAAACACTATGGACTTCTCTGCCGTTCTACGCTTTGATAGTTGCACACTGTGGACAAAACTGGGGCTTTTGGACGCTGATGACTGAAATGCCATCTTATATGCAGCAAATTCTTGAAGTCGATATTAAAGCGGTACTTTGAAATTTCATTCTAATCAATGTTGGTCATGTGTACACAATTCATGAATTTTGAGAGGTTTTTTCTGACCTTTGAAGTGTTTTTTCCGAAAGCAGTTAGAATAAAATTAAGGTCGAATATATAAATTTTTTGAGCTTCATTTAAAATATTTTTTAAACTTTCAATTTTAAATGACCCTAACTAATAATATTATTTTCTAACTCCTCTCTCGTTTTAATACTTTCAGAATGGTGCCATGTCAGCTCTTCCATACTTGGCGATGTTTCTGTTAGGCTTTCCATTTGGTTTTATATCAGATTATGTTATAAAGAAGAAGTGGGTCAGTATCAGCGCTTCAAGGAAAATATCTAATACTATTGGTACGTGGCAGTCCTATTGTGAATACCTTGTGGTTTTCCTTTTGAAATACTTTAAGGATGACTAAAATAATATTATTTGATTACAATTTTATATGACATACTTGAAATATAGACAGATAAATTAGTGATCCTAAAATACATACATACGAAAGGGTTTTAAAGGATTTCAAGTTAAAAAATCTCTGTGCTGAGCTTTTGTAGTAATATCAGATGTTTAGAATATTTACTTATGATAACACTCGAAGTGAAATGAATGTTTGAACATGCTTCTTTGTAAAATCTAATAGACATTTTCGATATATGGTTTTAAAAAATCTGAAATTTGTATTTTAATTTATTCATTTTGACTATAAATTATATCAGACTGTGTAATTGTTAGTAGTTATGTTAAACATTTCTTAATTTACTTCAATTCAGGACAATGGGGTCCAGCTTTTGCATTAATAGGTTTATCGTACGTGCCTGCGGGTCGTGTCGCCCTAGTCGTAGGGTTATTGACAATTGTCGTGGGACTAAATGCTGGTCATTATACTGGATATTTGGTAAGCAAGTAAAAATTAAAACTATAAGTAATGGTCATTAAAACACTTTATTTTTGTTTTATTTAATAGTTTACGTAGCAATGGAATGCACTTCTTGATTAGTTATTACATATCATATCTTTCTCTATACAATATTATCACATGCTATACATTATTGTAATTAAAATTAAAAGAAAATAAAAAGTAAACGATATAAAAAAAAACAAAAGTTCAAACCATGTATCATTTTAAAAATTTCAAGTTTTCTCGATGTTCTGTGAAACAATATTACCAAAAACGCAAAATATGTCTTTGAATCAGGATCGGCACTTTTCAACCAATGATTCGAGGATCGTGTTCGTTTTTATTTCCTTTACGTTACACAATAATTTAGTGTAAAACATATATTCCCTATTGATTGCCCAGTTGCAATATATATCAACGAATGGCAAATATATATTTTTATTTCTTACAGCTCGTACACATTGATATGGCACCAAACTTTGCTGGTACTATGATGGGCATCACCAACTGCTTTGCTAATATAATTTCTATCATATCGCCACTCATTGCTGGACTTATTTTACAAGACGAGGTAAAGATGCCATGTACATAAACAAATATGATGAGTGATATATAAATTATACAGTGTATCAAATTTGGTACATTTTGAAGGATTTTTTTTTACAATATGAAAATTTCAATATAACATTTATGCTAGTAGTAGTTAGTGGTAGTGTAGTTATTAATATAACATTTGTGCAATTTATTTATTCAATTACATATATATTTTTCAGACAAATCTGTCTCAGTGGCGCATGGTGTTCTATGTATCCTCTGCTATATATATTGCTGCAAATCTTTTTTTCATAATATTCGCCACCAGCAAGAGACAGTCATGGAACGAGCCCAAGGAAGTTGAAGAAGGTAACTAAGGCTAGAATTATATTTGATTTCATTATAGTACTAGTATATTATATTTGCAAGCCAATTTATGAATGATATCTGTAAAAAATAAAGAGCTTGAGGTATTTGGAGTCATCAAATTTAAAAAAAATGTTCACCTTAGTCTTTTTTGGCTCCGAAGAGAAAAGGTTTGTTGATTTATGTGTCTTTTAGTTTTTTTTATTGATTTATTTTGTTTTTTGTTATCTTTAATTGTTGTTTTCGTGTTTGAAATCAATTTGCGAATGACTGTCAATAGCATCATGATCAAAATTTTTTGAATTTAGAAAGTATGTTTAAATACTGTTGGTATTCTAAGAAATATAAAAAAAAAAACAAAATATTCTTCTTCCTCCTGCATCTTTGATTATTTAACATGTTGATAATATATTCACCAAATGATATGATGAAATAATGAGATTATATTCACCAAATGATCAGATAAGCATTCACATTTCTTTCGATAGACATGATTTTACTCAGTAATTCTCGTTCTACTTATAATACCTATTATCTATATTAT
>PKRV01002056.1:177162-235325 GCA_003709505.1 Hyphantria cunea
TATATTATTATGTACCTATTTTTTTTACACACATCCTTTAATAACCTTAGAATGTATCATATGTGTAAGTATGATAACTTTAATGGATTTTTTAATTCCAGAAACCGAGAAAAAGACTGAGAAAGTTGTATGAAGAACATTTTTTTATGTATCCTTATGATTATTAATATTGTTGTGTAATAAATTTATTTATTATATTCTTTGAAATACCCCGAATAAACTATTAACGATGAACTCCACTTGTTCTTTTAAGTTCCTTGTTTTCTGATGCTAAACCGTATACTAGATTACTTCCTTTAAGGAATATCTAATTTGAAATTGGTTGATAGACTTATATCATAAATCTATATCTAAATGATAAAAATTCATATGTTAATAATGTTATTATACGTTGCCACCTGTTAAATAATTTGCCAAGTCTGTCACTACTTCATTATCCGTTCAATAAACTTAATAACTTCACTTTATATACAAAAAAAAATTAAAAACCCTTTGCCAACGGCCTCACAGAAAACCGGTGTGAAACAGCGCTTGCGCTGTGTTTCACCGAGTGAGTTGACTCTCCTCCGTCCCCATCCTCCCCCCTATCCCCCAAAGGCCGGCAACGCACTTGTGACGCCTCTGGTGTTGCAAATGTCTATGGGCGGTGGTAATCGCTTACTATCAGGCGATACGTCTGAACTTCTGACATCGATTCCATAAAAAAAACGTAGCTAAGAACCACCGCAAGGAAACTGGTTTCTAAATAGAAAAATGCTTATAATTACCATTATAATCGAATAAGAGTTTGAAATATATAGCTTGTAAGTAGCTATTAATTTAAAATTGTGTGCCGCAAGGAAGTGTTCAAGGACCTTTAAGCCTAATTTAGGTAAAATAAATAGAACATTCAAACCTACCCCTACCAAAATCGCTCTCACATGATCCATTCTTTGCCTACCACTGATTATGGTAATTATTTAGATCTTACTGGAGACTAACTGAATCAGCTTAACTGACCCAAGACCTCCGTATAAGATTCATATGTAGATTATATAAATATGGTCATGTATGTGTTGTCGTAAAAAGCTTAAAAAGTTAGGTTTGTATTTGCCGCAAGGCATTTACCTTGTCTTGTTTTCATTCTGTTCTATTTAACCTTTTTACCTTTATCCGTGATCATTCGGAGGTCTTCGATTTTGAAACTGAAAATTCCACCTGCACCCATACCAACAACACCATCTACTGAAGATACGTCAAACTACGAAGTAACTACTAATAATCCTAAAACACGCAATCTACCTAGGTGGTATCAATCCGGCCGAACCGGCCCATGCATGCCGGAGAGTCACTCTCCCACGGGAAAGCTTTTTCACATAGCCTTTTCTTTAAGTCCAATCTGCAAATTTAAGAAAGGAGAGGGTTGTTTACTTGTAAACCTAATTGACTAATGCTCAGAAGTCTGATAATTTCTGGATTTTAAAGGATTTATAAATTAAGTAGATATCATCTGCGGTCTCTTCTAAGAAAGGAGGTTTGGTCCTATTATACCACCTGGTCTGACGTGTTAGTACAAAATATATTTTAAATAGAATAGATAACCATTTTGTTTTAAATACAGTTTGTTTCAAAATAACACAATATTTATTAATAACAACAACTCTTTTTTAACAATAAATAATTAACTTAAGAACTCGTTAGTCGCATTAGAAAATCGCTTCGATGTTAATCCGGAGTATCGCGAAACAATAACTCCGCTTTATAGGGCTATCGAAATATCCGTATTACACTAATAGTCGATGAACAATTCTGGATCAAATATAATCTCCTAGAATCGGGAAAATAGCGCTATCTAGCGCCGAAAACTACTAAGTACCAATTACAAGCTCAACAGTAGTGCACTAATGGATACTAGATGACGCCGTCCTCCGAATCTCGAATCATCTAGATTATATCAGATCCATTTAGCTTTATGGCGAAACAATATCATAAATGTTTTTATTAAAAAAAATTCTGATCCTTTGAATCATACTTGGCCTGTATATTGGCCTTGGCCCAAAGGCCCAGAAGAAGAACCAACTTCGAAAAAGGAGGAGGATTCTCAACACGATCGTATATATATATTATAAAATTTTGTTATACCGCTATAAATGGTTGAAATTATTTTCAAGTACACACAGAGAAGGTTTATCCATTAGCGATTTTCTATTGAAAAACAACAGTTCAAATTACTGCTTTTTCATAGCAATCTGATGCAATAAACTCAAAGTTTTTCGTGTATTATTCTATTATGTCATTATTAAGACCATTTTTGGTAAACTAATAAGTGCATTAGGAACGTACATAATAATATGTTGCTTTTGTATGAGATGTGTTTTTCTAGTCTTAATTGAACAAAACATTGTCTTGAGTCGATAATAATCCCTTGTGCATTGTGCATTTATGCACTAATAATGTTGTATTGTCATTTTTAGATTATGGCATCGACTATTCACAAACTTAGTAGTCGATGCTTTGAAAGCTTTCTATGGTGATACGGATCATCGATGTGTAAGTAGAAGGCCTCTCTACCTCACTGACAGTGACTAGAAAAAGCGAACTAATGCTAAAAAAATTTCCAAGCTCGGCGAATATGTTACAAAATGTATAAAGAAGTACACAGATACCTTATAAGATGACACTTGATATACGAGTGTATTAGAAAGACTAGGTGTAATATCAGAGTTTTCGGAATTGCCATTGGAGGTGATTAATGGAAACACACTGTCATTTATTAACAACCATATATATCATACTAAAATTCACGAAAGTTTGTATGTATAGATGGATGTTTATTACTTTTTCACGTCCAAACTAATAAATGGATTTTAATGAAACTTTACAATAATATAGCTTATACATCAGAGTAACACATAGGCTACAATTTATAAAGATACAATTCACACAATATCTTTGTACCGCAGGTAGCACCGCAGGGCTCAGTTACGATAATTACTTGGCTAGATGGGTATGGGTATCACCTAATATTCCTAATTGGGTAGTTTTTGACCCACTGAAAAAGATCCCCCTTAGTACTTAAAACTGCAAAACTACAAATTAAAATTACAGCCATTGCAACTAATCCATTGATAATTTATTTGAGTAACACTCATTGACGGAAGGATTTAAAAGTGACAACAACTAACCACTGATGTACACTTAAAAAAACCTTTTTTTATAGAACAGGAGGCCAGCGAGTAGACCTATCTCCTATTGGTAAGCGACTACCGCTGCCCATGGACAGTATTGTTTGAAAATAAATGTTTGCCAACTAATCTGTAAAAAACAATCGTCACCTGCTATATTTCTGAACCGATATAAGAAAAGAGAGACCTACTCACTTAACCCTTTGACCCTCACGTCATAAAACAAGGATCAAATAATCAGACCCTTAGCTAAGATGATGTAATCTAAACCAAAAATACAAACATACGTATGGCAATAACAAATTATCTAAGGTCAACATTACATTTTATTTGAACTATACTCAGTAATATTGAGTGATAATTTAGCGACAAAACATCTTAATACATAAGCAGCTTATTCATGTTTACTATATATGTTGATAATAATTAAAGCTTTAATGAAGCAATATTGCGGAAGACGATAAAATATGTGATGATCATCAATTAATACTTGATATTAAACTTATAAAATTTGGTGCCCTAAAAAGTTCTGTGGATATAGAGGTTAAAAAAAATAACTTTACTACAACATTGTACAATAGAGTCATCAGTTTTAGCACAGGACCCTACGACCCTACATTGTTCCCTTGATACACCCAGGTGTGAAACCTAGGTAAATCACGTGTCTGTCCCTTTAAATATCTGGCGAAAAATATTAATAGTTCGTCCTTAGACATTTGATTTGTTATGCTATCATCAAAAAAACATAAATGAAGTTACGTATTGTTAACGTATTATCCGTTTACGGTACTGATAACAAGCCTTCACTTAGCATCAAAAACATTTTAGAGTTTGTATAAATTATCAGAGAATAACACACGCGACCACACATAAGCGTTTGAAACTTTCTTTTCAAGTTTATGTTCTTTTACCTTGGTACACCATTTTAATTTGTGAACGTGTAATTTTTTAAGGTTACAATGATTGAAAACGAAGTGATTAGTAATAAAATCACATCTTTAAAACCTAGTGAGTATCATTTACAAGTTGTTTTGTAATTGTTTTTCATTCAAAATATTTCAATTGATTTCTCTTCTTATGAAATGTGGGCAATCATAAGTCAAACATAGAAGAAATGCTTAGTATACACGTTCTTAACTTGTTAAATACGATACGATAATGAAAATTGAATTTTAATATAAGCTACTTTTAATCTTTATAACAATGCGCAGCTGAACTTAATGTTTCTTTCAATATATAAATAACAATAACCAAACATTAAATTAATAGTTACTTTGACTAATACTTACTAAGTGATTATTAGTTTGTTGTAATTAAAATATTTTAGTATAGTGATTATCTTCAAAAATAATTATTTATTTAGAATTATTTGCGATGATTAAGCTACGCTTTTTCGTCCCACATGACCAATGACTCGCTTTCAAGTTATTCTTTTTATAGTAAACCACGAAAATAATAAATTATCATAATTGTTAAACTACAACAACAACATTAAAATATTGCAAAAAACCACTTGATATAAAAAGGCATAAGTTTATCTTAAAACCAGATTAAAGTAAAGTGAGATATACGTTATCAGATCACATTGATCTTTTTAAGTAACTATTGTATGGACCTACACGATGAATGAGCGACTGAAGATTGTGTTCATTTGAAATGCATCACATGATGATTAGACGTACATGGACTAGTGAAAATCGACTCGTAGAATAAATGTGTTGAACATTATTGTAAAAAGTATATACACATTACACATATAATTATGACAAATTTTATGAATATGAACCAAAAATATTTCAAATCTTACTTCATGTCTATCAATAACTTAGAATTACATTGCCTTACTGTCCAAAATCATATTTACATCATTATGATCGATTTTTTTTTCTCTTTCTGGACCTGCCAAAATTACTCAACTCTGCCTGATGGAAAGCGTAAGCAGAATTCAAGAGTGGTGGTCACCATACTCGTTGCAAATGCAGAAAATGCAACAATTCAGCATGGTGACACCATGGCAACCTAGTGATATCTCTGCATTATTGTGCATCCGGTCTCGCACTCACCAGCGAAACAAGACAGCACGAATGCTGTCATTTTACATTGATTTTCTGTACGAGTGTAGTACCACCCCGATCGAGCCGGCCTGTTCGTACTGAAATCAGCGTAGTTCTACTACGTATGTATGATCTTACGTCTTTATGGTGTAGTTTACAAGAAAGAATAAACAATCCTTTGCGTTATCGACACTTTAATCTTCACCAAACACAAGAAGCGAATTTTATAGTTGGAAGGCGGAAATAAAGACATAGGGCACACGGAACAAGACAGAATGTACACGTACAGTTGCATTATTTTATATATCTATTTGATCGTGTTAATGTACTTGTTTATTTTCTTTTGGTAAGACAACTCTCGCATTAGGAATATACATCCTGTGTTGCGAGGGACTTTATTAATAATATAATATACATGAAACAGACACAAAGAAAACCCACACCCAGAACAACAGCTTTTGAATCACACTAAGTGTTGTCCCATGCCGGATCGAAACCCGCAGCACTTGATGAAGTGAAAAAAAGTAATTTTGTCACAATGTTTTACGTAAAGCACAAGATAAATATCTCGAATAGGATTGGGTATTGTGTAGAGCCTTAGGGGAGTCAAACAGTAGTCGTCTTTTGGCAAGAGGACAATGATATCTAATTCTCCTGTTTGAAGTTCTGTCGCATGAATAACACTGCTTTTTTAATTTCACAGAGACTCTTCTTGGTATTCGCCATTTACAAATGGTTTTACTATTTTTTGCGATGCTTTTTGCATTCGCAATGAGAGTCAATATGAGTATGGCTATTGTTGCTATGACAGATAGGAGCAATGATAACGTAAGTATATTACTACTTTTACACTTCAACTTTTTAGGCAGAATGAAGAAGAAGACGTATTTGTATGATTTTGTTCAATAAATCTTTGTATGATCTGCATATATTTCTTTTGGAGTTTGGGTGTTTTCTATATATTATACGTATCTATTTACAAAAACAATACGAAAATTTATACAATACAAAAATATCTATATACGTATTTTTATCAATTGTCTAATACCTATCACACAAGCTCCGCTTAACTTGGGACTAGATGGCATTGGGTGTTAGATGTCCTAAGTATGTATTTATTTATTTAATTATATACAACTCTACATACATTAATCTAGTCAGTTTTAGTTAGTGGTAGCACGTATTCATGACCAAGCCTTTGCTCTGCCCCGACAGACATACTTTAAAGCCTTTGTAAACCTATACCAAATTTATTTCGGTCTATGCTAGTTTGAAACTATTACAAAAAACCCATTATCAACGAGGAAATCTTATTATAGAACTCACGAGATAGAATTTGATAAAATATATTTATAACAAACAAATATATAGCGTTATATTTACATGATATAACTGCAAAGTTTTGGGATGATATCCTGAGAAAAAATGACTGATAATATAATGCTATAGTATGGTATTGCATTGCAACAAAACGCACTATATGACACAAATATACTTACTTAGAATCACTAATCTATGAACATTTCAAGTTCTTCTATTTATCTTGAACTATAGTAATTATTTATTTGTCCATCATCAGTGTAGTGTATAATTTGCACTCAAAAATCTCTTGAATATCTTATCACTATCTGCACTAGATAATATAGGGTAAGGGTCTTTTCTATCGGTACCAGATAAATATGTGTTTTTTGTGCTAATGTGTTTGTGCTGTTGAACTAATGTGTTTTTTTTTACCTATATTGTGCAAAACTGAATTCTCAGTTTAGAAGTTTTTATTTCACCAGGGCACAAAAAAAAAGTTTCCTCAAATCGACTAAAACTACACTCTGTATACGAATCTCTGTAACAGAACATTGATATCTAAAATACAGATGCAGTATAAATATACTGCCATGTCCTTTATTTTAGACAAGTACTAAGCGGTGTTTGTGAAATATACTTTTTTTCTCCTACTCAACTACAATCGAATGTCATGAGGGGTGAGAATATAAATATTTAATCAGCTTTACTTATCTTTCATTGATTAATAATACTTCTCCATTTAGACTTTTGACTGGAGTATGCAGACACAGAGCGTCATCCTCTCATCATTCTTTTGGGGTTACGTAGTCCTCCAGATCCCAGCTGGAGAAATGGCTGCTAAGTTTGGAGGCAGCATTCTCATTACCGTAGTTGTCGCGGGAAATGCTGCAATATCAATGTTGATTCCTATAGCTGCCTATTATGTAAGTAAATTGTTATTAGTTTATTTACAATTTGATTTTTTTAAATATTATAAATATAAAAAAGTTACCCGTACCCGTAACTGAAATTTAAATTAGGGACCTTAGTTGTTATTATGGTATGTAAAGATCCAAACGCTTGTGCCTTTACTGCAAGTGGTTATTTTTATTAATTGATTTATTGATATATGAGTTACACACAATTTCAGTGCTGAAATTCTTTTTCTCAATTTTTTTTTATTGGGAAACGAGCAGTCCTGTCGCCTGATGGTAAGCGATTACTTCCGCCCATGGATAAACGCAACACCAAAAGCGTCTCAAGTGCGTTGCCGAACTTTTAAGAAGAATTGTGCTCTGATCTTGAAAGTTTGAAGGTCTTAATGATCCGGGAATACTGCAGGCGATAGTTCCTTCCATAGTTTTGTTATGCGAGGCAGAAAGATTTTAGAAATGCGCACAGTTATGAACTGCTGACCATCTAAATGATGGGGATGAATCTGCTGTCGCATAGGACAATGGATGATGTTTACTAAGTTTTAGCCAGACAGTATCATCGTGATCATCTTTTATTTGTCCACTACTAAATATAAAGATCTTCTTAAAAAGAGTATAAAACTGATAAAATACACAAAAATCTTTTCAGGGAGGATGGCAGGCTGTCTGCGCTTGTCGCGTATTTCAAGGACTGACTCAAGGATTTCTATATCCTACTATGCATAACCTTATTGGAAAATGGGTTCCGTTGGAGGAAAAGAGTCGTTTAGGAACCTTCATATATGCTGGTAATTTCAACTATTATTTCTATATTGTATTTTAGTATTCTAAACCTATCATGAGACCACGAGATTTTGACCATTTAGCTATACCACTCCTTAGTTACAAGATCTGAATTAAATTTATTGAAAGAAAATATACATTGCAGTTTAATAGTAGATGAAAATCGCGAGCAATCGCACAGGTCATTGATTCCAGTGGGTTTCAACAAACTAAGCAACGTACAGCTTTTTTACGAAACAGTCATTTTATTTATTTGCCTATTCGTCAAATTTTAACTTCTTTTAAAACTTCAAAATTATAAATATAACGCCCGTCCGATTTCTGAACGATAGTTTTGTCTCTGTCCTGAGTATATGGTACAGGGTCCATATTTAAACGGCAAATAATAATAACCTCTACTTTGTATAATCTCGCTTTATTACCTGTAAACTTGATTTTAAAGTAAACAAGGTATACCGACAGTTTATCCTCAGATCAGTGACCGGGTTGGCGTTCCTAATAATAATGTGTCTTTTCAATTCCCCACTTTCCAATACGACTCTGTCCACGTGCCGCCATTACAATATCAGGTGTCGCCACTGTGTCTACCCCTTACCTAGGGCTATAGTAATCAATTGAGCAACTTAATACTAAATGATATCGCTTTCTGTGACAATGTGTGAAATGAAAACATTAAGGTTAAAAACTAAATTTCCAGGAGGTCAGCTCGGAACTGCTCTCCAGTTTTTAGTATCAGGTTTTATAGCTGATTATTGGGGGTGGCCTGCCATCTTCTACGTCAACGGAGGTCTAGGTGCGATTTGGACAGTAGCTTACGTTCTACTTGGTTCTGATAGCCCCCAAAAATCCAGGATGATTGGTGATGAAGAAAAACTGTATATCCAAACTTCACTGGGGCAAGTGGGAGAGCAAAAGGTTGGTTTAGAACGATTCAATTATTTTTTTAATTTAAAGTATATAATTTTGAATTTTCTGTGATTATCTGATTTTCTTTTAATGAACATAAATATGTTCTTTCTCTAATAATACAGGTTTATTTATTTATGATTTTTACATTGCATACATTACTAGCGTCCTTAGGATTCCATACCCAAAGGGTAACAACTGAACCTATTACTAAGACTCCGCTGTCTGTCTGTCTGTCCGTACGTCTGTCTGTCACCACACTATATCTAGTAAATTATGTTAGCTATACAGTTGAAATTTTCAGTGATGATGTATTTTTGTCCCTTTATATAAAATATACAATAAAATACTAAAAACAGGGTAAAATAAAAATTTAAGGGGCTCCGATGCAACAAATGTTTTTTGCTCAATATTAAACGACGGAAATAGGCAGACATCTGAAATGTATAGATAATGGTATGGAACCTTTGTGTGCGAGTACGGGTCGCAAATGAACTTTTTTTTTGTTTTGGTGTCGTAGCATGCATAGTTTCGAAAGAAATCTATGAAAATGTTAGTATTTAATGTAGTTTTTAAATAAATTATACCTACCTACATTTTCCTAACTTTTAGAAACTCAAGACTCCTTGGAAGACGATATGGACTGCTCTGCCGTTCTACGCTTTGATAGTTGCACATTGTGGACAAAACTGGGGCTTTTGGACGCTGATGACCGAAATTCCTTCTTATATGAAACAAATCCTTGGCGTCGATATTAAAGCGGTAGGCTTACATTAATAGGATTTAATAAAATAGTAATGAAACATTCATTACCATTTCAAGCCATGAAGTTAAATACGTTCTAGAATTAAACTTACTTATAATTAATCCACTATTTTTATTAACTTAAATCCCGACCAGTTTCGGCCTAAAACAATATCAAAAGTTAAGTATTAGTAATGTTTATTAGTACTAGTGAGCTTCATGCTTCTTGCATATGTCAACAAGTGCCAATATCGAGTATATAAATTACAAAGTTAAATATAGAATATTTTTATTCTGAACTGTAGCTTTAAAATTAAACTGTTTTTATTATTTTCTATAAACAGAATGGCGCCTTGTCAGCTCTTCCATACTTAGCAATGTACCTGCTGGGTTTCCCCTTTGGTTTTATATCAGATTATGCTATCAAGAAGAAATGGGTCAGTGTCAGCGCTTCAAGGAAGATATCTAACACCATTGGTAAGTAATGAAACCAGAGCTTCTGACTATCATGAAAACGATTATTTAAAGGATAATTTTACACATTGTTTATAATGAGGATGTATTTTTTCTTCTCATGGAAATTATCCATGCAGATATACAAAACCTTGGTACCTAAAAACCTATAACACCAGCTGACCTGGAGAACTTCTTACCGCCATATTATATATAAAAATTATTTTAGTAAGCCCGGATTAACTTTCCGCATGGCCGTGTACACGACTAAACGGTACTCCGTTCATCCGTATTACCGTAGATCATATAACATCTCCGGTCTTCTTTTTTTTATACAAACCTTGTCTTGACAATAACAAATACACAAAATACAGAGTTATCTAATTTGATGCAATAGATCGAAAGTTAAGCGCGTACCCACATTTTTGTGATTCATTTTATTTATTATTAATTGACAGGTAAGTTTTCCGTTCATTGTAAAATAAATAAAATAAGCGTGCAATAATTAAATGAAAATCACTTTACTTACGTTACTACTAATATTTGTTTATAATATTAGAAAATATTATTTTCATCATACGTCGCACATAAGTTGATGGCGATTGGATTGAAAATGGATTTGTTAAACTTAATAATTTATTAGCGTTTTCATAATCATTTCAGGCGAATGGGGTCCTGCTTTTGCACTAATAGGTTTATCATACGTGCCAGCGGGGTACGCTACCCTAGTCGTGGGATTACTTACAGTCGTGGTGGGACTAAACGCTGGTCATTATACTGGATATTTGGTAAGAAAGAAGAAGAAAAGAAGATATTTGCTATATTTTCATCGCTTTGCTCTTTTTAATGACTGCTGTATACGGTTATACGGTTGAAAACACTTTGCATACAATCATTATTTCTTCATAAATGAATAAGTGCAACTTTAATGATGATTTAAAACAAAATCTTTTAAGAAATGTATTACGCGTTACAAAACGTACATGTGATATATAATAAAATTGTGGTAGGTTGGTGGAGCCACGCTTCGGCTTGAATGGGCCCGCTCGACCAGAATGATATCACAGACTTACAGAAAACCGGTGTGACAAGATGAGGATAGTGGAGGGCCATTTACCAACCNAGGATAGTGGAGGGCCATACACCAACCACTCCCCCTATCCCCTTCTCCTACTATCCAAACGTCGACAACGCACTTTTCACGCCTTTCGTGTTGCGGGTGTCTATGGGTGACAGTAATCGTTTACCATCGCATACCTATTCCATAAAAAATAGTTAAATTTAAACTTAGCAGTCTTAAATTTATATCTTAATAGGTTTTTAGGACATTGTACATGTCAGTTTTCGTGACAAAAAGTAGCCTATGTCCTATTTTAAGGTCCAATATTTATTCATTTTAATGTTTTTATGATATGCGGGGTAAACGAGCAGATGTATGGCCTGATGGTAAGCGATAACAGCCACCTATGGACACCCGCGACACCAGAGGCGCCACAAGTGAGTTGCCGGCCTTTTAAGAAGGAGTACGCTCTTTTCTTCAAGGTATAAAATATTTCTATGCTAAAATTAATCCAAGTTGGTTCAGAAGTCTATGAAGACATAACAGCAAGGCAGACAGAATTAATTTAGAATTTATAATTTTATTCAGAATTTTAAATTTTGTAAGCAATAATGTTTTTCATTAAGTTCGACGATGCATTTAAATGCATGAAGTTGTAAATAAATAACAAAACATAATGATTTTTACTTACAGCTCGTACACATTGATATGGCACCAAATTTTGCTGGTACTATGATGGGCATCACCAACTTTTTTGCTAATATTGTTGGTATCGTAGCACCACTCATTGCTGGGCTTATATTACAAGACGAGGTAAATTACCTTTTTGTCTTCTTTTTGCTTAAAAAGTCACTCCCGCATTAGAAATGTACATCATGTGTCGGAGGACTCTACAAACATACACGAAACCGACATAAATAACACCCAGACTCAGAATAACAATTTGTGTATCACACAGTGTTATCCCATGTAGAACTTGACCCCCAACACTTAGCGCCGGAGAAAACGGCTTAATTCTAATATTTATGTTATACAATTTAAATAAATAATATATTCCTTCAAAGTAAGTATTTGATTCATAAAACTTGACTACGTCTCTTAAAACAAATGAATTATACTTATTTTGCAACTTTAAATTAGACATTTAATAACTAATTCCAGACGGACCTCTACCAGTGGCGTGTAGTATTCTATGTATCATCAGCTGTATACATAAGCGCCAACCTATTTTTCGTAATATTCGCCACCAGTAAGAGGCAATCATGGAACGATCCCGAGATGGCTGATGAGGGTAATTAACACAAGAATTACATTCTTATGTATTTTAATAAGCAGTCGAAATAGATTCACTCTCTACCTCTCTCTTTCTCTCGCTCTCTCTCGTTTTCTCTCTCTCTCCTTCTATGTTGTACCCAACAGGGTAATTCGATAATTGTTACTTAACATTCGTTTTTACCAACTGTAAAATTTCATTATGGAAGCATGAAAGTCAATAATTGCTTGCGAATCCCACTCTCGTATATTATTCTGTCAATCCCATGATATTTACACCCTTAAATAAAAATACTTGTACATTAAAAATGTATAGCATGTCATAAGTTTTGTTAATTTGATTTTTTCGTTACAGGAACTATGGAAAAGACTGAAAAAGTTGTATAGAACAAAAAAATTTTAATGAAAAATTCAAACTTATTAGTTATAAAAATATATAGGTATATATTTTTATGACTAATAAATCGTTCTCTATAATAAATCGTCTTTACATATTTATAAAACCGTCTGAAAAATGTTCAGTACTCGTTTTTGTCTGCGGCACCGCTCGCTATGTCCATCCTCTAAAGTGATCATCATCTCCACGTCAAGTTTTATTGAAACCATTACAGCAGTTTAGTCATGTATGCATAAAAGCGGACAGACAGAGTTTCTTTCGAATTTATAATATTAATATAATTGCAAAAAATTTTTTTCCTGACAATAAATGAAAGAAATAAATACTTGTTTAATTATTTAATACTTGATTTTGTCTGTGGCTCCGACCGAGTACTGTGGATTATCACGACAAAAAGTTAGTCTATGTCCTTCTCCAAACCCCAACCAACAAAAAGTTAGTCTCTGTCCTTCTCCAAAGTCCAACCAACAAAAAGTTAGTCTATGTCCTTCTCCAAAGCCCAACCAACAAAAAGTTAGTCTGTGTCCTTCTCCAAAGTCCAACCAACAAACACCAAATTTGTCCAAATCGAGACAATCGTTTAGCCCTGAAAGCGTAACAGACAATCAGACAGTGACTTTATAAATTTTTAATATTAAGAATGAATATTTTCTGTAAAAACTATAACATAAATTAAAATCATTTATACATATTTAAATAGTACAACTGTAACATAGCGTATATAAGCGTAAGCAGCAAATTGCTTTTATAAAAGCAGTTTACAGAGCACTGAAACCAGTGGGAAAGACATTGCTCGAATTACAATAATTGCTTAATTACATCGCCTACTATGCGGATCTAATCCTCAGCGACTAGGTAATGATTCATCGCACTCCACTGCTGGACATAGGCCTCTCCAAATATGCAGGTAACGATAAAATCTCCAGGTAACGATTGAGAGTTCTCTAAGAATACTCTAGATAAATAAATTAAGTACATTAAAAACGTTATTCCTAAAAGCGAAGCTGAATTGATTTGTAAAAAAGAACAATAAAATTAGGGTATATTATTATTTGTGATGTCTTGAAGAGGATTGTTGTTTATATTAGAAATTGTTCATACAAAATAAACTCACGCATGTTATCATTAGACATTAGGTAGAGGCGTTATAAATAATCATATCTTGTTAGTTTTTTCAATAGGTGTTAAGTATATTGGAATAACAAAACACTTTGGGAATTAAAGATATGAAAAAAGATAGTAAGATAAAGTTTAAAATACTTTGACCCGATTAAGTATTTTTTATCTTTTTTATACCGCCTATTTCACACAGGGGAATCTATTTACACCGCATTTGTTAAATATGGTTCAGTAGCTTAGACACTTCGGTGGAACATACAAACATACATATACTATCAAAAATAAGACCATTGCTTTCGGTTTCGCCATAATCGGGTATTAGAAACATGATAACAAATAAAAGCAGTGGTAAGCTTATCTACCATTGGAAAGTTTTTAGTTAGACACGAGACTTCTAAATAATTTGACTAGCTATCTTCTATCTTCCTTACGTAATATCCACTTGCAAGACTGATAGCAAGCCTTCAATCTAAATAAAAAACGCCTTAGAGTTTATGTCCATAATCAGTGAACAACACGTGCGACTTTTGTTGTTTTCAATCTTAATAAATAAATTATTGTAAATGTTAAGTATTTGGGAATCAAAATGATTGAAGTCGAAGAAATTTTTAGAAATAAAGTAACATGTTTGAAGCATAGTAAGTACTTTCTGCCTTTTTATATGGTGCTTAGACTTAAAACGAAAAACAACATCGTCATCCTCATCGTCAGCCTTTCGCAGTCCACTGTAAGTCATAGGCCTCTCCAATATATACCACTTGGTTGATTCCCTAACTTATAAAAAGATATATTATTTTATAGTTTTAGAAATCAGCTGTTAGGTTTTTAATTTCAAGTAAAATTTGAACCATCTTAAGCTGATATGCAACTCACTCTATTAAACACAGAGCAAACGTTTCCCCCGGTTTTCAGTGAGGCCGTGGTATCAATCCTACCAAGCCGGCCCATTCATGCCAAAGACACGCTTTGGCATGAATCGAGTGAGTGAGAATACTGGAGGCCTAAACTCCAGCTCCTCCCCCCATCTCCCTCTTCATACCCCAAAGGCCGGCAATGCACTTTTGATGCCTCTGGTGTTGCCCCCACAAATACCCCCATGGGCGGCGGAAATCGTTTATTATCAACTGATACGTTTTCCCCTATTTCTATAAAGAAAAAAATATTAAATATATTTAAAATATATCAAATAGCTTGGATACAATATTGTAAATTTTATATTTATTATTTTAAATCAAGCTCCTTACTTAGTAACCATTATTTATAGCATAGGCCAGCAATACACTTCACACATCACACATAGCTTATCGCAATCTTAAAAAATACAATAACAACATTTAAATATTACGCAGGAAAACTACTTAACTTCAAAAGGTAGATTAAAACTTATCTTAAAACATGATTATACTAAAGGCCAAAGATACGTTATCAGATTAAACAGATCTCTCGCATTGAGACCACCACAGTCACCATTGGACAAGTACGATGAATATATACATGATGAATGAGAAAATGGCTCTATTATTTTTTTATTAATTATGCTCATATAATTATTTACTTTTTATGTGAGTCTGCCAAAGTAACTTTACTCTGCCTGATGGAAAGCATGAGCGAAATTGAAGAGTAGCGGTCACTATACTCATTTAAATGCAGACAATACAAAATGGTGACCCGCACCTATTGACCTAGTGAGCTATTGAGATGCTTATGAATTATTGCGCCTCTAGTCTCGCACTCACTAACGAAACAAGACAGCACGAATGCTGTAGCTGTCACTTTAGGTTCGTCTTCTGTTACAAGGCATCTGTTCCATGTTGTTATCTACATTTAAAAAATAATTGTTATTCAAGAATCGAACTACCACAGTAACTTATAATGCAAGGTATTTAGACAACTAGTGGACATTTGTTATTGCATTTGAAAACTAGAAGCTAGCCAAATCATAAAAATGAACGAACATGTAATAATTACTATGTTAGTGGTAGTTACAAATAACATGAATGATTAATGTTATATTATTATTTCATTTTTACTGAAACATTATTTTGTTTTGATTTTACAGAGTCGCTTTTTGGGATCCGCCATGTTCAAATGGTAATGCTATTTTTTGCGATGCTCTTTGCCTTCTGCATGAGAGTCAACATGAGTATGGCTATAGTCGCCATGACAGATAAAAGTAATGATAACGTAAGTTTACTTTAACACTTTAATTTATATAAACTTAGTTTTATACACCTAGATACACACAGCATTTTAGCTATACTCAATAATGTTCAAAACTTGCTTTACTTTATGTTTGTATTTCAAAGTCTCAATGAACCCACTCAAAATCCAATTAGAGGGAATGATATTATTGGAATTGATATTTTGAATAGTAGACATGCAATAGCACCTAAGGAAGTTAAATTTACGATAGCTATTCACAATTGAGATGTGCAGCAAACTTTCATAAATAGTAATATTATATCACATCGAAAATTGCATTACGTAACTTGAAATATATTTAGTAAGCATCTCTAAAAATATATCTAAATATTAGCTAAAACAACAACTGTATCTTATAGGTTGACTAACTTCTATTACATCATCAATAATCTGACTATTTTGACTAGCGGCTGTCAACGAATAGTGATAAATCATTGCCGACTGATAGCAGATAATAGGGGGCATAGAAAATTTATCATGCATCAATACATGATAAGCAACTAGCTATGTATTTGTTAAAGTTTTTTCCCTTTGTAAAAGCAATTCTTAATTTCTCTAAATTAAAAGTAAAAACGTCGGACTAAAACTAAGCCTTGCTTGCGCATGGAATTGCGGAATAAAAAGCCAATATCTGGTATTATTCTACCTTACCTATAATGAACATACAAACATAATATTTACCTATTCACTCAATAGCCTCTTTCTCTCTGATCAACTTTATTTTTCTCATATTGACTAAATGTTTTTTTTCCATTTAGACTTTTGACTGGAGTATGCAGACACAGAGCGTAATTCTATCGTCTTTCTTTTGGGGTTACGTAATCCTTCAGATCCCGGCTGGAGAGATGGCTGCCAAGTTTGGAGGCAGCATTCTTATTACTATAGTGGTCGCAGGAAATTCTGCAGTTTCATTGTTGATTCCTTTAGCTGCGTATTATGTAAGTTTACTTAAGTAAAATAAATATTACTTTCCAATGTTGAATGAAATAAATAAGCTCTTGAAAAGAAACATGACAATTCCGATATTATAAAATCATTTTAAACTATATTAATAATAAAAACTCACTGGTACTGCTAAATATTCGAGGTAAATTCAATTTTAAAATAAATTTAGTTCAATTTAAGTGTATTTTCCTTGTAAAGCAGATATTCCTCGTCAAATAGTGTCCACAGTTAAAAATCTTCTTTTCAACTTAAATATTTTCTTAAATTCAACTAGTCATATTTTTCTTTATTAATATTTAATAGATCATTAAAAATATCTGTGATAAATATAAATATTTGTATTTCATTGTATTTATTATTTAAATGTTGCCTGGAAGAATTTGCTATAAACAATAAAGCAGCCCTTTGTACAACAGTTTTGTTACTAGTTTTATTAGCGTATAACGTTAGTAAACCATTATATATAAATAAAATATTTTCTGTCTATCTACATATATCACTAATAAAATACGTATTATACTTTTCAGGGAGGATGGCAGGCTGTCTGCGCTTGCCGCGTGTTTCAAGGTCTAACTCAAGGATTTCTGTATCCTGGGATGCACAACCTCATAGGCAAATGGGTTCCACTGGAGGAGAAAAGTCGAATTGCAACTTTTATATATGCTGGTAATTTTGACTCGCATGTATAAATATATATATCTATACAGCAATAAAAAGTCTTTCAGAAATATCATTTTTACTGATAAATTTATATTACGATGCTTACGTAGCTTGCTTAGAGGGTGAACGTTTGATCATCTGTATGTTAGGGTCTACTGCCGCCTACGACAGCAAGAAACATTAGAGCGTATTTGCAATCGTTGCACTAGCCACAATTTTAATCAGAAATTCAAAGTTTAACTATTTTTCTAGGAGGTCAACTTGGAACCGCCCTGCAATTACTAATATCTGGATTTATAGCTGATTATTGGGGCTGGCCTGCCATTTTCTACGTCAACGGAGCTCTAGGAGGAATCTGGACAGTAGCTTACATCATCCTTGGGTCTGACAGTCCCCAAAAATCCAGGATGATCAGCGATGAAGAGAAACTGTATATCCAAACTTCACTTGGGCAAGTGGGAGAACAAAAGGTTGGTCCAGTTTGGAGCTTCTCTTATACTATTTAATTATTATTTTTGAAGTGAAACTTCTTTATCGGCGTTGGAAAAAAAATTACCGTCACATTTTTCCGTTACGCGCCATCTTTTTCTTGCCCCTACCACGGTTGGTTCAGACGAAGAGTAATTTCACTTTCTCCAACGGAGTAGGGATAGAGAGTATATATAAGTTTCACTTCTTACGTGTGTACACTAGTACACGCACACATTTTTTTCATCATTTCATTTCTTTACATTATGCAAAGATGGTACTCTAAGTACGATCTTTGCATTATAATGAAATAAATTAAGTGTTTGATCCGAAAGTAAAAATAAACATTACGTACAGCATGTTAAATGTGTAGAAAAAATTTATACAGTGTTCGTGTGTGAGATAAGCCAAATTTTCATAATTTTTAGAAACTAAAAACGCCCTGGAAATCGATTTGGACGTCTATGCCTTTCTACGCGTTGATGGTAGCACACTGTGGACAAAACTGGGGCTTTTGGACGCTGATGACTGAAATGCCTTCATACATGAAGCAAATTCTTGAAGTTGATATTAAAGCGGTAGGTAGTCAAAAATGATACATTTCTAGACACATGGTGTTTTAAATTAAATCATAAAATCTAGAGCAATAAAAAAAACAAATTAAAAGTGATTTTTCCAATTTCTAATTTTATAAGCTATATACTTGTTAAAATTGCTATGGATAGGGGTATGCTCTGCGTCTCTCTATGGGATCGCATCAGAAACGAGGTGATCCGACAAAGGACCAGGGTCATCAACATAGCCCACAGGATTTGCAGTGGGCTGGCCACATTTACCGAAAAACCGATAGCCGTTGGGGTAAACAAATATTTAAGCGGAAATCGCATCTTGACAAGCGTATTGTAGTACGTCCACAGGCCAGGTGGAGCGATGATTTGCGCAAGACGGCTGGATGCGAGAGGCCTATGTCTAGCAGTGGACTGTGACAGGCTGATGATGATGATGATGATGATGATATAATTACAAAAAATAAACTTCATCAAAAGTTTTGACCGCATTCACATACATATATAACAGCTTCGTTGGTCTAGCAATTGACGTATGCGACAAGGCGTATGAAAAAGTCTCGGGTTGGAAACCCGGTTCGGGCCAAAACTGCTATTGAGTTTTTCTGACTATTTGTCTGTTTGAAAGTTAGGGTCTAAACCCCAGTGTCGATTGTGTCGGATTCTGAGAGAGAGGGAACACAGAGTAAATCTGTGTTTGCGCACACACTTATGCACTATAATATCTCCTGCGTAGTTAGCCGGTCTCTGTTGAGATTTTACGCCGTGGTCGTAATCGGCTAGGAGAACATCATGCATATATAAGTAGATAACATTGTTTCCTTATGCGCAACTACGTCAATTTGTTTGTCGGCTCCTGATAGTTTTACTTCATATGCTGCTATTGCACGAATTTATTCTGTGTTTAAGGAGTAAATAAATTTAACTGATATTGAATGTTTTTTTTACCATTAATGAGTTCAATATCTTTTATTTCTTATTGACTCCTCGTATGAGTACATTATTATACACTTTTACATAAATTTTACCTCCTTTTCATACACAGAATGGTGCCATGTCAGCTCTGCCGTACTTGTCAATGTATCTGCTAGGTTTCCCGTTTGGTTTCGTATCAGATTACGCTCTCAAAAAGAAATGGGTTACTAACAGCGGTGCCAGAAAAATATCTAACACCATCGGTACGTAAAAAGTAGTAATAAACTAACTAAAATTTAGTATTTTTGATAAATTGTGGAAATAGTGTTTTATTTTAGAGACCGTTCGATTTGAAAATTGTGAATAGGAAACCCTTTTCAAATATTTAATATGAATAAATGAACCTACAACATAAATTTTTGAGCAAAAATAGATTTCTGCAATGTTTTGGTTACTAATGTCGACTATTACTAAAATATCACTGTTTTTGAAATTATTCATTAAAATGTTTATTGTACTTATGTAAAAAAAAATAGTTCTATTTTTTTACTAACACGGATATGTTCATTTATGATTTCTAGGTTATTGGGGCCCAGCATTTGCATTAATAGGATTGTCATATGTGCCAGGAGGTAATGTTACTCTAGCTGTCGCACTACTGACAGCTGTCGTGGGGTTGAATGCTGGTCAATATACCGGATATTTGGTAAGGTTTTTTAAAACTCATGTTAGCACTGATGACCGTCTAGGTATTAACGTTATAGGGGTGACACTGTACTATGCCAAGTGAAAACTTACGTTATTTAAAGATCTTAGACAACAATTGTCTTGCCAATTTAGTTGAGAAAGTTGTAACTTGCCTATCAACAGAACTTGTGGCAGAAAACTAAGTTGGTTGGTTACACACAAATATTTTTTTATGTATGGGCCTAATAAAGTGATCTTCTGTGTGAGAGTAGTACCGCCCCGGTACAGCTAGTATGTTCTTGCTGAAATTTACGTGGTTCTACTACCTTTTATAAAATAATATTACTATTTACCTCGTTGAGCAGTAGCAAGTTTAAAAAGTACATTAAATACTAAAATTAACTCTATTTCATCCTGACCATAGATAATATTTTAGTTACACTAATATACTACTACGTATCATTTTTGATTCCCCACAGCTTGTGCATATTGATATGGCACCAAATTTTGCTGGGACAATGATGGGGATCACCAATACTTTTGCCAATATTATATCTATCATATCGCCACTTGTTGCTGGACTCATATTACAAGATGAGGTAAGTCTCACAAGTCAAAACCAAAAAAAAAAACAATTGTTGGTTTTACTTGAATCTTGAAATTTAAAAATTGAATTTAATTAAAATTATAATTATTAAAATTATAAAATAAAATTTACAGACGGATCCTTCTCAATGGCGTCTAGTGTTCTATGTATCATCAGGTGTATACTTCGCTACAAATCTGTTTTTCATAATATTCGGCAGCTGTGAGAGGCAGCCATGGAATGAGGTTAAAGAATCTAATGAAGGTCAGTAAAAGCTGAATAATTTATGTTAATTATCATCGAATGTTGTAAGATTTTATAAAAGGACGTTCTAAAAATGAATTATCTAAACATAATTGAATTCCCATTAACGCTTCAGCTTCCTTTAAAAAAGTATCATTGAGTACTAAAATTTAATAAGCTATATCCAGGGTTCTTAGACGTATAATCTATAGGAACTAAGATATTGATGAGATGAGAAGCGACTGTACGGAGTAAAACCTATAAAAAGAGAGGGGCTATAAGATGTATATAGACATGCAACATAATTGTTATAAAAGAAAAAAATGCAAATAAAAAGTGAGATGACAAATGTTTTATAGAATGGAAAAAAAAACACTCCGCTTTGTTCAAATCAGACTAGATCAAGGCGGTTAAAATTTCAGAACCTACTTAAACGATAATTTGATTTTACCACTTTTCTAAAATATCATAATTATTAAAATAACTTTACATGTTTTTAACTTCATTATTTTTTTTTCCAGGAACTGAGAAGAAAGATGAAAAAGTTGTTTGAAGAACTCGAATGGATGTTTGTACTATTATTTCTTAATAAACCTCATGTCAAGATAATCTAGTTTGGAATATTTATTTGTAAAATATCCGATTCCCAATAACAAATCACAAAATTAATGTTGGTTTGAATTTTAATCATCAATTTAATGAAGTTTTACTTTTCATATTAACAAGTAAAATATGCTGTCAACGGTAAAAAAATATATATTAAAATTATGTGGATGACCGACTGGTTTATTATTCGAAACGGGTCCAAATCAAGGTGTTAAAAAACCAACTGCATTAAGGTATGGCTCCTCTCACTTATCGACTGTATCTTAATAAGTAGTATTCCATTGAAGAAGTCAGTACAAACAAAAAGTTTATAGGTTTATAGGTTAACTAGCAAGTTGTAGTCATTTAAAGACGTTATTTTTTTAAAAAGGAGTTTAAAGTGTATACTTCATTATAAGGCATCGTTTGCTTAGTACAAATGTATAATGTTACTATGTACAAAATTTATAAAACTGATACATCCTTATTTATTTCTTAAACTACTTTCTCCATTCTCTTTCCTGCCTCTGAAACAAGATAAAAAATTGTTAGATACATAATATAAGTGTAAACAAGACAAAGTCATTCTAGACATTTTTTGCATACTAAATATATATTTTATAGTAAAAACTATTAACATTTATTTTCTCAGCCTGACAGAAAATATGAGTAGAATCCAAAGTGGTGGTCACCATCCTCAATGTTAATACGGACAATGCAGTATGGTGGTATGGCACTATGGCCGCCTAGTAAGATATTTCTGCCCGCTACGCTTGAAAACCGTTAAATACCTTAGAGAAAATGCCTTTTAACTCTCATTAATTAGTAGTAAACCCGGGGAACTCTATCTGCATATATCAGTATGCTTAAATATTTCTGAGACAAGCCAGGACCATTCGACTACATATGTAAAATTTATTTCACCTAAAATACCATAACGTAAAACTCTTGTGGCTCAATAAATGTCAGATAAAATATCTCGAACAGTTTAAACAAGCATCCGAAGAGAAATTATTTTAACGCAAAAAAGACTTCATTGGACACTTTTTATTCTCGCGTTTTTTAACTTCAACTTCAATTTAATTAAAATGAAGCTAACCCGTCAAGTTGCTACTGAAGTTTTCTTATCAAACTAGCTTTTTAAGTACGTACTAACGTGAGCATTTTTATGATGTTGTACTGTTACTATCGTGTTATATATTACTGTACAGTCAGGAATTTTGGAATTGTCTCAATTAAGCGTAGTTTAACTCTATTAGCATGAAACTTCACTAAACAAAAACGGTAACTATTATAAAGCTGAAAATCTCTTCGTATATTACTTTCAGGGACGTTATTTTTTATCAAAACCTTTGGAACCTACAACATAATTTCTTTATTCTGTCCGTGAACCTGGTATGTCTACCATAGCAGATAATTTATTTTATGGTAAGCCACAAACACTCGACAAATGTTCTAGCAACAACGAGCTCTTTTAACTTGACAAAGGAAAAAGACAAATTAGAATAAGAAAACTAATGGGACTCGACTGACTAGGTTACTCTAAGGTCTGGACACTGGATAAACAGGGCTCGCATTGTGTTTTACCGATTGTATAAGGATACCGGAGGCACACACCCCACCTCTTATCCCCATCCCCCAAAGGCTGACAGCGCACTCGTGACGCCTCTGGTTTTGCGGGTGTCATGGGCGGCGGTAATCGCTGACCCTTAGGTGATAAGTCTGCTTTTTTGCCCTTTATTTAATTAAAAAAACATGGAATAAATCAAGACTAAGTCTGTATTAGCTTGAATGGCCCAAGTTGTAAACCGGTATGCTTAAAATGTAGCTAGAACAGTGTCAAGCGTTTATAGATACTCAAATCTGAAAATTAATCTAATACAAAACTACCTTTTTCAGTGTTTTCTTTACGAGTATTCCATGGTTGTAGTTCACAAGAGCCAAATATCACAAAGAAAAAGTTGGCACCAATGTATACTGCTGACGATAAGTAAAACACTTGTCGCCATTGAGAAGGATCAGTCTGAAAATGATATTATAATAATAACATAGCGTATTACTTAATCATCGTATATAACTTTAAGTCTCAATTAAGTATATTTTACTTTCACCCAATATTTCACAAAATACAATGAAATAGGTTATATCCTTCCCGTAGACATAAATATTTATCGTCAGACAAGTTATACTACAAATATAAATTTCGACAGATACATATTTTAATGGTTATTAAAGGCATCAATCTCTTTCAACTTAAATGCCATTTTAAGTTTTCATAACTTTGTTTACCTTGAAATTAAAAGTCCTTTAATGTAAATAGTTTTTTTAGGCAGAAGGCTCAATCTTCAACTTCGTTACAATAAGAAAATTTTGAGTTTACAGATTGCGAATATGATTGATATCATTACTTAACTGTTAAGGCTTGTTGGGACTATATAAAGAAAATAATTTCCTTAAAGAGCAATTTTATTATAATTTTTAACACAATAAATAGGAATACCGGAGAACTGAAATCTTACCTCGTCTTCTAATATTAGTCCAGCAATGAGAGGAGATATAATTGAGATGATATTTGCGAAGAAGTTGGTGATGCCCATCAAAGTGCCAGCAAAATTCGGTGCCATATCGATATGAACCATCTGTAAATTAAACATTTGACAGTAACACAAAACAATGTGAAACTTAAAGAATTAAAATAAATGAAGAGCCTAGAAATCTTATTACACCTACCATAAATCCTGTATAATGCCCAGCATTGAGACCCACGACTAAGGTCAATAGTGCTACAGCCAGATTGACGTTACCCGCTGGCACATAAGATAACCCAACTAAAGACACAGCAGGACCCCATAAACCTGCAAATCAGCACTTTAATAACTCAGTTTAGGTAACTGAACAAGTTAAGAGATGTATTAAAAGGGAAACGAAAAGGTATAATAATAATTAATTAAATATAAACACATATAATAATCATAAAACAAAAAACAATGCTTAACAGATTAAACTGACAAGATATGAACCTACTTAGATCTAAGAATGTCTCATCAACGCAAAATTGATTTTTTTATTTTTTTTTATAAATGCATGTAATCTTCTGACAAATAATATATATAAAATTTAATAAATAAATTCACTATATATAAAATATATTTTCAAGACAAATAGGCCTCGTAAACATTTTTAAACTTACCTATTGAATTAGATACTTTTCTGCAAGCACTAATGTTTAACAATTTCTTCTTGAGCACATAATCGGAAACAAAACCAAAGGGGAAACTCAGTAGATACATCGACAAGTACGGTAGAGCTGACATTGCACCATTCTGTTTTAGGAATAAAATAATCAAGTCAGAACCTGAAAGATGTTTGAGGTGAACGAAACAAAAATAAAACAAATAAAATAATGAAAACACTAGAACTTTCAACTTACAGATTTAATATCAACCCCAAGAATTTGTTTCATATAAGAGGGCATTTCAGTCATCAGTGTCCAGAATCCCCAGTTTTGTCCACTGTGAGTAATTATAAGCGCAAAGAACGGTAGTGATGTACAGATGGCCCTCCAAGGGGTTTGAGGCTTCTGAAATAAATAAATTTTAATGGTTTTGTCACATGATCTTTATTTCCTTTTACATGTATAATTTTAAAGGTAAGCTGAGCAAACGAGGTCTTAACGACTTTTTTATATATTTTTGTTGTTACTAAAATGTTATTTAAAATTTCCATACAATCTTCACATTTTGTTTCAAGGGCTTTTCTTTTAGAACTGAAGGAATAGTGTATATTTATAATTATTTTTTTATAGTTTCACGAGTTATAAAATAGTAATGATAGATAAATAGACAGTAAAAAAGATTATTTTTCTTTCAAAACTTCTTCTGTTTTTGCCTCCAGAATTAGAGAAAATAAATTCTATGCAGGGTTAGGATTAAACTGGCGGCCAGTTATTGATTATGATGATCTATTTTTATTTTGGAAATAAGGGACAAACGAGCATTTCTATCGCCCATGGACAACATATCGTTAGAGGCGCCACAAGTGCGTTGTCAGCCTATGGATAAAAGAAACACAACGCAAGCGTTGTTTCACACTGATTTATCTGTTAGGCCGTGGTATCACCCCGGTCAAGGCAAGCTATTTATGCCGAAACGTGGCTCTCCCACAGTTTTTTAGTTCGTGAGGAACATGAACCCTAAACCTCCACTATGTAGGATTTACCCCCAAACGGATGCTCTCACCGCTGAGCCAACAAGCCAATAAATATTAAATAAAATATAATCCTCACCTTTTGCACACTAACTTCTTTCAGGGAGGTCTGAATATATAATTTCTCTTCATCACTAATCATTCTCGACGACTGGGGTGAATCAGCCCCAAATATGACGTAGATTGCTGTCCAGATCGCGCCTAAAGCTCCATTTACGTAGAATATAGCTGGCCAACCCCAATAGTCAGCTATATAACCTGACACGAGTAACTGCAGAGCGGTACCAAGCTGAGCTCCTTAAAATATAAAATTTGAAATTTGTGTATTCTTCACAAAATTACTCAACATTTCGAAATAGTCGAATTGCAAAAATATATTGATTAACATACACACAGTTACCGTATCTGTAGGTTAATTTTAAAACTGAAAAATTACGAATAAGTAACACCGTATCTGACCGGTTACCACGTTTTCTTAATTTTTAGTATGTGTTTGTATTCACAGAAGATAACGTTTATTTTTAAAAACTAGTTGTTTACTATATTCTCACAATCGTCACACCATATTAAAAAGCTCAATTTCTGAAGTTGACCCACTTACCACCATATACAAGGGTTCCTAAACTGCTTTTTTCTTCTATTGGTACCCATTTCCCTATAAGAGAGTGCATAGATGGGTATAAGAAGCCTTGGGTAAGACCCTGTAATACACGACAGACACATAGAGCTTGCCACCCTCCCTGAAAAACAGTACATAATTTGAATTGCTTTTAAATATATAGTAGTCAAAAAATCAATATATTTTTGTGCTTTAAACTGTAAATGGTAAACTATTAGTTAGACACTACCAAAAAAGAAATACTGTGACGACAGTCTTGACTGACGAAAACTGTCAAACAAACGAAGGTCGAGAATAAATCTTCCACCCGACAATTTTACAGCCAAAGTATTTTACTGAACTAGAAAACTTTGTAGACTTCGAAATATGATTGAAACCTTTTATAAATATACTGGACATCGTGCTTATATATCATTATAATGTAAACCAAACTATTATTTACCACAAAACTAAAATACATACATAATACGCAGCTAAAGGTATGAGTAGAGAAACCGCTGAATTTCCAACAATGACAGCAGTGACCATGATACTGCCTCCAAACTTGCCAGCCATCTCCCCTGCTGGTATTTGGAGGATGATGTAGCCCCAGAAGAAAGAAGATAGAACCACACTCTGAGTCTTCATGGTCCATTGAAAACTCTGTTAAAGGCAATTTTAAATTCTTATCTAGGCTTTATCAGCATTTACACATTTCTAAATTTCCTAACGAAAAGGGAAACCATATCCCTAGGAGACTTATTTTAAAGTACTACAACTTCCTAGCCTTATTATTCCCAACATTATTCGGGGTCGGCTACTAGTTCAACCGGTTTTACCTGAATATCAGTTTTTACACAGATCGACTGGTATCTGAACTCCGCAACTGAAGGTGAACTAAATTGTCAGAATATTTGTCCCACATGAACCATGCCTATTAAAACACAAATGGTAAACACATTTTAAAAATCATTTTTCAAAATGTGTTTTCCGTTTCTGTACAAATACAAATACATTTTTTTATGATAAAAGTAAAAGTAACTAAAAGTGGCTGCTCTCCCATAACACCCGCAAACAAGGATTCACAAGCACGTTACTGGCTTTTAAGAGAGGAGTATGTGCTTTTTTAAGGTTGTTTCGGACCGCAAATTGGGTGATTTTTCTCTACCGGATGGTTGTGCGAGACAAAAATCATCTTGAAAGACACAGTGGAGTATTGTAAATATAATTCATTTAATCATCTTGTAAACACAGATACGTATATAGACGAAACATTCTAATAATAAGTTTAATGTAATGTAGGATGTAGGAAGGTATAAAATAGGTGACTATCTTAGTTACCTATTTCATACAAAATATATTTCGGTTTTATTTTTCCCAGCCTTTTCTTACAGGCGCATATCGCGCTTGTATATGGTCCTTAAGAAGTATTATGCTGTGACTTTTTTTTGTTTTTACAGAGCTTGACAGAGCTTGTTTTTGGGCCCTAGACAAGCTATAAAAATACATATGTATTTTTTTGCGAATACATACAGATTACATATAGAAAACATCTAAACTCCGAAATAAATATTTGCAGATCATATGGTCTCGGGACCATTTGGTCCCGAGAATCGAACCCGAGATCTCAAGCACAGCAGTCGCACACGCTCCCACTGCGCCACCGAGGCAGTCGATTACAGTTATCAATATTTAACTGATTGATAAGATTATGATTACCTAAAGGTGTATCTATGAGATCAGTCATATTACACTAATGTTATAAACGAAAAGTGTTTGACACAGACTATGTTTCTTACATTTAATTCAAATTAGTAACTGTAATTATACACTTTAACAGCGCGACACAATTAAAACGATTTTTAAAATTAAGGCAAAAAATTAAAAATAAATCACAAGTTAAATGTTAGTTAGACCAAAAACATGAAACAGCAATTAATATATTTTCAGTTCCAATGAATTACCGTTGATTCCTTATACAATCTGTAACACGTTCAGAAAATTGCAACAGATTTGAACGAAGCGAGTTAAAGTTCTGACTTCATGGATGTCTTAACATGAAATGAAAGTTTTTTACTGACTGAAAAACATTTTTCACTGAATTATAGCTAATTGCAGTAACTTAGGAAATCTCAATATCAATAATCTATGCTTTAAGTATATACTATTGATATATCAAGAGAAATCCATGCCTCGACCCAAAATTGACCAAGTCTGACAGGCGTTGTACTGCTGCTGCTCACTAAAAACTATTGCTATTTTTTTCAACTTTACTGGACCGCCATTTGTAGATCACGAAGTGTTGTCCCTTCTTCATAACGAACCTATACTTAGAGCAGTAGGTAGCGATGAAATAATCGTTTAGTCCCTTAACCATCTATGCAGTCAGTATTTTACACTCCATTAAATCAATTAGGAATAATTTGTTTAAAAATGGATTCACCTCGACAAAATGCGAATATTTTTTTGCATAAATAAACGTATGTGTATTTTCTTTAAGCATAAATAATTGGCCATTTAAAGAGTTACTTTGAACATATATTTGTGAAGCCTGTAGTTGGAATGAGAACTGATTGTTTTCGAAATAAAAGACTAATTTACAAGCGTGTAAATTATTCACAGAAGATATTCTTCTTTCACTACTAGAGTAAATTACCGTTAAGTATAACCAAACTTGTTATGTATAAATATTTTAATGCTGGATTTGCCTGTTATTAATTAATACCGGCCAAGTGTGAGTCGGTCTCGTGCATCGAGGGTTCCGTACAAACTTGTAGGTATATTATATGATGTATTTTATTTATGCTGTTATAATTTTTCCTTTATCTGTGCTATAAGACGCTGCTTCGTACCAAATTCACTTGAATAAGTGGGCCGTACCTATCAAATACCAAGTACGATGTTATCTGTAAGTATTTTACATTACACCGGAACTAAACACAGTCCATCACGGGTGTGATCGACCTAAATTATCTTCTGACTTGACAAAATATTGTCTAGCATTGATAAAACTGTCAATACTTCAATTCTCACTTGTCAAGTAAGAATTGACAATGAGTCATTGACTTTCGCTGATACAAATATTTAACAAATACCTTGAATAGTATTATCAATGTAAGTCTTATTAATATCCATACTTAACATTCTAAATTCAAAACTACTCTGCTGTCTGTCCAATATGGTTTCATGGCTTAATCGCTGCATTTCTATAAAATTTGAAATGGAGATATTTTGATTCTTGAAGCTGGACGTAGGCTCTTCATCGCGATAACCGACACACACTTTTGTCATTCTTTGTTTGTTACTCTTTTACGCATAAACTACTGAAGGAAATCAGACGAAACTTTACAGTAATATAGCTTATTGGTAAGACTGGCCGGATAACTTGGTAGTTGAGATCACGAGTTCTATACGTACAATAGACATTAGGACAAATGTACCATGCTTCTCAGTGATGAAAATTCACCTGAGTTTGAAAATAAACGAAAATTGTATACTTGTTTATCTAAAAAAATTGTGATCAAGTGATCTTGCGATATGGCCTTTAATGAGGAAATATCTTTAATTAAGCGTCATTACTCGGTAAAGACAATGTTTGGTTAAATTAGAAAAGAAAAAGACGCTGACTTTGTTTTTTTCTGAGAACGGTATTTCTATATTTAGAAAATAGGCCGTTTATAAAAAATATAACAAAAAAACTGGTATTATGCAATATTTTAGGAAAATCTCGAGTGAATGAGTGAGGGAACCCTATCCTAGTGCATTTGTGACACTAGAAAGTGGAGGAACGATCAAAGACCGGCGATTGGTGATTTAAGCGGGCCTCAAAGATCGTGACTATTATCTCATATGCATGGGCCAGCTCGACCGGAGTGATACCACGGTATCACAAAAAACCGGTTTGAAATAGGCCAAAACCCCCAAGGCCGGCAACGCATTTGTTACTCCTCTGGTATTGCGGCTGTCCATCAGCGGCCTGATGGTAATCGATAACGATCAGGCGACACGTCTGCTCGTTTGCTCCCTATTCCATAAAAAGAGCTTGTGTTATGTATACTAGAGACAAATGATATAAATACATATATACTTTTTTTGTAACTTCACACGTAATATACATAGAAAACACTGCTTAATGGAGCGAGATATAGTAATTATTTTTCTAACCAAAAAAAGATCAAAATTGATATTATCAATAGCAATTACAAAAACAACTTCATCAATTCATTTTGAGTTTTCTTTTGTATCGAGAAAAAAGAAATACTTACATTTTCATTGTCTTTATCTGTCATTGCAACTATAGCCATGCTAATGTTGACCCTCATGGCAAATGCTAATAGCATCCCGAAGAACAGCAGAACCACTTGTACATGGCGAATTCCCAAGATCTTCTCTGTAAGAGAAATTAAGATTATTAATACAACAAAGAAAAGAACTTATGATGGACTTGTATGTGCTGTTTAGGACTTCATGGTACTAAACAGTACAGTATATTACTTTGTATGGACTTGGTACACAATACTGTTTGTTATGTACATAAATGTGTCGTATGTTGAGACGGTAACCATAAAATGTCAGTTTCTACTTTGATAATGAAAGACTTGAAGGTTGACATATTAAAGGTAAAATCAGTATATTCAAATTCAAACTTATTTATTCAATCAAGACACTAAACGACGTTTATGAACGTTAAATTGAAGCTATAAATAAAATCATAGATCGACACAAACAGACGCATGTACTGGATTGTCAAGGTAAATTAGGTGAAAACACCAAAATCAACAGGCCGCTTGTGTCGATCTTTAACGTCCAGTTTTCAAAAAACTGTATGTATAATATAAATATTTACATGTCAAAGTTGCTCTACTTTCCATGATGGAAAGTATGAGCAGAATGCAAGATTTACTTATCTAATAGTAAGTATCATTTAGGAAAATTATACTTATTACTGTAAATGTGATTATGTAATCCTACATTATTCAATCAATCAATCAACAACCCATAATTTCCCACTGCTGGGCTCGGGTCTCCTCTCAGGAGAGGGTTAAGGCCATACGTCCTACATTATTCAATTCAAATTATTTTGTCACAAGTAAGGGAATGTAACTTGTGGTATTATTGTAATATATATTATTGTATTGCTCGTTTCGTTAGCTAATAACCAATTATAGAAATTGCAATTTAAAAAAAAAAAGCTTTTCTATCGGCTAGAATCCTAATTATGATAACTATAATAGCCGATAAATAAGTGAAGAAATAAATAAATATAGACTTACAATACTTCTTTATATAACATCAAATTAAAGTCGTCGGATAAGATGGTCGTAGCTACGTTGGATAGCTGTTAAATAGTTGCTATTTTTGCCTAAAAAAAACTTTTGCATCGTTGAAAACGATCTGATGATTTTGAGAGAACGACTTGCTTCAATGCTTTTGAACTCGCCTGCTGCACACCAGACACAATCTTACTTAAGTTTTTCCCTCTCTATTTTTCATTTACCTTTGTATTATGCAACCTTGATTATTATTAATTTCATGTTTCCCCTTTTAATGAAAAAGAAACCTGATTAAGACTAGTCTAATACTTGACATAATTATCTCAATAATAGATAACGATCAACTTCATTATCTCAATTCTTCCAGCTACCTAGTTAATAAAACAGAGCGTTAATTAATTTATCACTTAAAATTTAGACTGGTGATATAAACGTAAATTATAAACAAACCTTTAATAACTCAGTTTTATTTCTCTAGGCAGTAGTGGATCGATCTATGTGAAATACACTACTTTGCGCTATTATACTACTTCTATAGTAGACTGTACAATAATATTTTATGGTCATAACATTACTTGACGAAGCAAAGAGCGACTTAATCAAAATTGTGACTTAGTTCCGTAAATACAGATTTAAAAAAGAACGTTACTTGACTCTTTTGTTATTGATTTTATATCTGTAAACAGTGGATCTCGGCGACTCGTCATGCAACATTACGATTCGACATAATTGACTTGACTTTAAAAGGTAAGCCAATTGTGGAATGACTTTTATACATTTTTTTAAGGCAAATTTTATTTCAATGGTCGTTGTATAGTTGTTTATAAGGTTGTGGTTTGCATTTTATAGTCATCATCATTAACAGCAGCGAGAGTACTTTACTGTTGGTCCATACAAATAAATGTAATTGGAGTGTCTGTTTGTAATATTTAAATAACCGAAAATAATAAACCTTTTTACTAAATGTGTAATATGCGTTTATACACGACACATATGCCAAAATAACATTTTTTACTATTTCTTTTGTTTGACTGTCGGTTTGTTACAGGTTATCGCTGGAACAGCTGGACTGATTTCAGCGGGTCTTTCACTGGCATATAGCTGACGATATAAAGTGTAATTCAGGCTATTTTTATAGACTGATATATATTTTAATAAAATAATAATAAGCGTGTAGATACTAAAAAAAGTGTGTATTCACATACAGCTCAGACGTATGGGTATGGGCCTCCGATATCCTCACTCACTCGGTAAAACTCACAAACACACAAACAAAACCAGTTTTCTGTGAGGCCGTGGTATCATTCCGGTGGAGCCGGCCCATTCGTGCTGAAGCATGGCTCTCTCACGGATATTGAAATAAAAATAAGTAAAGGGAGAAAGATGTGAGAATGAAAACTTGCAACAAACCTTTTACCGACCCGTCTGGCCTACGTGGCATAGTGGGCCAAAACCTACTATTTAAGGAGAGACCTATGTCCAGAAGTGAACTAATGATAATGAGGATGGGGGGAAATTATCTTTCAAAAAATTTGGTAGATAAAGTTTTTTCAATTCTAAGCCTTCCGATACTACTGACTTTATAACACCTAATAATTCAATTATTCTAGTTCTCAATCTTAGAGAGGCGAGTAGAACAATGTAAGACAAACATATTTAGCGTCTTCATTTGAGGCAAAAATATTTTTACAGTCTTATGTCAATGCCTTAAGTTTCTGTATTAATAGACACTATATATGGTATTTTATTGTGGGGCAAAAAGAACGATCAAATACGTTAATTTATATTATATTAAGTTGACAATTATTTTGAGTGTTTTCCTTCTTCATCCTTTTTATCTTATTTATGAAGACATCTTATTCATGTATGTTGCATGATAAAACATAAAACAAATAAAGAAATATCAGTTATGGAACATTGTACAAAACTTTATAATTGAGTTTCTATTTTAAGTATATTAATGATGTTCTCCTAGCCTAATACGGCCACGGCGGCCAGTCTCAACGAAGACTAGTCAACTACGCAGGAGATATTATCCATATAAGTGTGTGCGCAAAAATAGGTGCACTCTCTGTTCCCTGTCTCACATAACTCAATGGTATAATAAGTTTAAATTTGTCTCGTTTTTAAGTATATTGTAGAGTCGTAGTATGTTTTATAGAATATAGGCGTTGGATCTAAGTCACGCTGGTAATGATTAAGTTCAGACACTTGTCTAGGTTTTATCTGACGTGCATTGATTGATATTGAAGTTATCTTATGTATCTATTGTCGACATTGTTCTTATCAAATGCTTTTTTACTTAGTTACCTTTTTTAGGTTAATGATCTGAGTACAGAAATAAGGAGCAGTGATAATTGTACCCCATTTGATCAGTAATTGTTATTTGACTCTAAATATATTTGGCTGATTTATGGCAAATTTCAAATTATTCGTTGTAATTAGGTTATATTAAAAAAGTTGTATTATCGTTAGAAAGGCTACGTCAAAGCACATGAAATTTAGCATTAGGTTTAAAAATCATGAACCAAACAAATATCAAGAGATGTATATAGGTTTTAGCTGCCAAAATGACTGCTCTGCCTGACGACAAGCATAAGCAGAATCTAAGAGTGGAGTCCGCAATCCCCAGTGTATGTACGATGCACCATAATGACCCATACTAATGCGGCGTAGAGAGATGCTTTTTCAGGCAGCGCTTAAAAGACCCGGTATAATAGTGCAATAGAAACATACAATACAATAACCATATAAAAGACTAGGTATCCGATTCCTGAGCTGTACATATTATTTTCTGAAATTTACAAAGAAAAAATATCCGACTTAGAAAGAATGTTTAAGGCCCTGTACAACTGTACAAAGTATGGATACATTCTGATCTGTCGTTTTTAAGTATATACTAACAAAAAGATTTTATTATTTAATGAGTAAACAAGCTACATAGCGATAATATATGGATATATTGTATAATAAATGGCAATATTTACGACAGTGTCTACATTACAATAGGCCTTGTATTAGAACATAATCCTTACGTCCAGTTATCGATTGAGTAGATTTATTTTTTGAACAACACAATGAATACATTTTTTCGGAGAGTTGAGTGATGGTGCTTTTGAAGGTAATGCGAAGCTAACGAGTAGACTAGTCACCGACAAAACATTGTCATAACACATGAACATCTGCAGTTCAAGATGCATCATCATCTTCACATCAACAGGCTTCAATAGTTCAATGCATGACACATAGCCCTGCCAAAATGACTATACTCTGCCTGATTGGAAGCATAAGCAGAATCCAAGAGGGGTGGTCACCATACTTGTTGCAAATGCTGACAATGTAATAATGCAGCCAGCAGTGACCCACACCATGGCGGCCTAGCGATGCTGAAATCAACGTGGAGCTACTACCTTGAGTCAATGCAAACAAGGTTTTGTGACCTATATATATATATAGCACGCTGACTAGTGCTATTTTCCTGTGTATTACGCTTTCTTATGTGGTTTTATGACACCCGCAAAGTTTCCTTAACGCGTCACCACACGAGACCACTCAAGTGGAACAAACCAGAAATTCAAAGCAATCTTAATCAATAATCAAGCGAGTTCATCAGCATCAAGCTAGTCTGTTGCAATTCCGTTTATTTAGCATAAACAACACATAACCCAGCTACTAGGCGTGCCGTAATCAATCTCTGATAAAACAGTTGTAAAGCATTTGTTTAAATTTACGCTCGTGAGCGTTGGGAGCATTCACTGGTTCTCGTAATAATTATTTTACTCTATTATGCTTACGTATTATAGTTACGTACATAGCTATTGTTAGACGATTGTCAACTAAAGGAGTTCAAGGTTCGTTTATGTAAGCTACTTTATCGGCAATGACTTTAAACGATTGAATACTGTCCTTTTATATGATACGAATGTCTTTTCTTGTTATGAATGGCATTGTGGCTTAAGAGATCATCTTTCTTTTTTATACTGAGGGAGAGCCTTGGATTCAAACACCATACGGCACAATACTTTATGTCATCACAAATCGTTGTTCTGAGTCAGAGTGTTCTTTGTGGCCGTGTCACGTATGTTTGAAAAGGATCCCGTGACATATTTTTTGAAGTGAAACTTCTTTAGGCGCAAGTATGCAACGGAAGTGTCGAAAAAGAGAGAGAGAGCGATCGAGACCGATTGAGAGAGAGTAAGACAGGGCGAACGTAGCATGAAGCAACTAGCGATGGAGTGAGAGTAGGGAGTCGAGAGAAAAAGTGAGATAGAGCGATTGTCGTACAGTCACAGTGCCATGGAGCGAGGATGGGAGAGAGCTAAGAAGTTTCACTTCTTACATGTGTACTTTGTACGCACGCAGTTTTTCCTAGTGTCGGGAATTTCTTAACAGAAACCATCATATATATGATTAAACATTATATAGGGTCGAATAGGGAGTATCAATCGTTGGCAAATACTTGTTTTCTTTTATGGACAAGTACAACTAACGGTCATGAGTACGATGCTGGTCCCTGTGTGTCCTTCCCAGATATAGAATCCGTCCCCGTATTAAAACCCTCTCAACCCAAAAAACTGTCCAAGGTGCTATGGTATATTCGGTTTATTTTGTCGTACCACATTGAACGCAAATGACAGAAGAAACAGAAGAATGTTTATGTTTTTTGCATTAATTTATATAAAAGTTTTGTATTGAAAGTTACGTTGTTTTTTTAAACTGTTTACATTAACGTATTAAATAAACATCGAAAAATTCACTGTAGTTATTCAATAAGTACAAAAAGTGGTGTAAAAATGAAAATTTTTAAGAGTAATTTATTTTAATGTTCCATAGTTTTATTACCATAAGTATTGTTATTGCACTATGTATATTATTTGAACATATTATATTTTGCTACTGACTTCACTTTTCTTTCAAATATGCGATAGTAGCGTTTAAAGCACCATTAAAGTAAGGTCACGTTTGATAAGCTACGACACGGTAAATAGTTAAGTACTAAGAACTAGATGTTTCCTCTTATAACAATGACATAATTAACGATTTCTCAAACTAATTTGACCATGAATCGGCTTATTTAGTGTACAAAAAAAAGCGTGAAGTTTTTTTGTAAGTTATACATTACAGACGATGACAAATCGTAAATATTTTTCCACAGAACTATGTATGTGGTTATCATAACAGAGGTGCTATAATGTTCTGTCGAAGTCGTACTAGGCCAAAAACGTTTACTGAGACTATATTATTGTTCAAGTTAATATTGTAGTTCAAGTACGAGTACATACTTGGAGCGTGTAGAACTGTGAGCTAATAAATTAGTTTTGAAATGTAATATGAGACTGACCACTTTATGAGACAGAAAAGTTTATTTAAAAAAAGTACGGAATTGTGTGATCCCTATCAGATAAAACATTGAATTTTCCAGTTACAAGCTATGTATCAAGTTCATAAAATTTCTGTCTGTTACTTAAAGCATAAAACTAAACTAGAGTGAATATATTAAAAAATATTTAAAAAAAATTCCAGTTGGACGCAAAAGATTAAAAACGATACTGTGCTCCAGCGCGTCCACATGCTTAAAATACTGATGCAAAATATCAAAAAGCGCAAAATTGAATATCTCGGTCACGTGCTTAGGTACGAAAGATATAAGCTGCTTGAACCAATGTGGGCAAGGTGGAAGGGAAGAGTCGTGATAGACAAAGGAAAAAATGGTGGCGACGTAATATCTGGGAGTGCCCCGGTATCACCTCCATTGAGACACTGTTCCGCCTGGCCAATGACAAGGAGGAGTACAGGAAGCTGACGGCCAACCTTCAGGATTTAAGAGGCGCCCGAAGAAGAAGAAGAGTAAATATATATATAAACAATTAAAATAAGCATGAAAGTTAAAAAAGTATTGAAAAAATTAACTAAAGCAGATGATTACTTTTGAGGAAAATCGTCATTATATTACTGAGTGTTAAGTATTATACCGTGGGAGAGTCACGCTTCGTCATGAATGGACCGGCTCAACCGGAGTGATAACATGGCCTCACAGAAAACCGGGATGAAATAGCACTTGCGCTGTGTTTCACCGAGTGAGTGCGGATACCGAAGGCATTGTTATTAGATTTTTTTTTTAATAATTGAATGAAAAGTCATATATAGATAGTATCTCTCTTCTTTTTAAAATTTACTATTTACTATTTACTAACTGTTTAAACTGTAAAATAAAAAAAACTTACTTGGTTTTAAGGACTTGTCTTCATTTACAAAAACCTCCACAGCTTTACCCATTTTTTTGTTATATCACAGTTCCTTTTATTTTCAGAAAATAATTTCAAGTAAATAAAAACTTCTAAATATTTCAGATATTGTTTGAACGTTGCGCGGGGTCGTCCGTACTGCGCGCGCGCTTCTTGTCGGTTAACTCAGTCGTATTTTTTTCCTCCGAGAGAGGCTTCAGTATCAACTGTGGTACAAATGTTACGCAACTGTAACGCATTACTTTATTATCGGTGTAATACTATTTATTTTTATTTGAATAGTATTTGTCATTGTGTACAATAAACTATGTTTGTTTATTGTGTTGTTAAATTTGTTTATTTACATTATGCACTGACAAAATATATTTATAGTTCGAGTACCTGTACGCGTGTGCTGTTTCTTATTGGTATTTTTTTTACCTCCTTGGCCAAGTTGCAGATGTTTCGCATCGATGCTCTTTCTTTAGCCCCTAACGCCTATTCTATTTATGTATATTTTTACGCGACTGCAAAGGAAGGTTATGTTTTAGAATATATTTATGTATGTATTTATATTTCTTTGGCACGCCCTATAGCTTAAACGGTTTGTTGAATTTTTAATGTGAGTATTCTCAATAGATTCGTCTTATTCTTAGTAAGAGTGACACAAAGGGTATCAAAATTAAAAACAACTAAGGATTTTTGGGCACAAAAAGAAACCTAAAAAAATGTTTTCAAAATACCTTGAGAGTGGTATCACTTTTTCTTCTTATGTACATATATTATATATAACTTATTTATTTTACATACTTTATGTCAATATCATATATTGACGCAGTCGGGGTTTTTTTTTAAACATTCAACATTGATTACTTGTTGGCTAATATTTTGTTTTGACCACGTGACCTAGCGATGAACTGACGTCATTCCGAGGCGTTTGTTAGTTTTCTAAACTCTGCTGAGGGTCACTCACCAGATGATCAATTTACTCCTTTGATTCCAAGAAATAAAAACATATGATTTCTTTCAATATATAAAAAAATAAATAAGTACATTTAAATAAAACATTTTGTAAATGTTTTCCTATTTATTGCTAGCAAATACAAAAACATATTTTCTGTTTCTTTGAAACAAAAGCAACAGTCACAAACAACAATCCCTCGTGTTATTAGATTACGCTTAATCTTTTCCTTTTTGAACAAAAGGATTACAACATTTATTTGAGATTTTCCAGTGATCCCCATTCGAGCCTTTAGTGAGGAATGTGTGAAATATTGTTTCTGTCAAATATTTTCCTATATCGTTTGAGAAAAAAAAAAACAAACAACAACCCATAACGTCCCACTGCTGGGCTCGGGTCTCCTCTTAGGAGAGGGTTAAGGCCATACGTCCCCACGCTGGCCAAGTACGGGTTGGGGACTGGCAAGAATATGTTGTGGCTACGTAAATCTTGCCGTTGGATGTTTTTAAGCCGCCCGAAGGCCTCCAACTAAGCTTCACAACTGTTATCGTATGATAAAACCGGGACCGACTGCTTAACGTGACCTCCGAATCACGGAGACGCTCATGGTAACATGCCACCAGCGGTCACCCATCCAGGTACTGACCGCGCCATCGTTGCTTGCCCTCGATGATTGTTTCTAATCATCGAGTGCAACTGGGCTATGAGCGCCGCAAAAATAATGAAATTATATTTAAGCGTTCCTCGCTTATTTTACTACTAAGGTAAAATGTTCTTAATAATTTTTTTACGAGCTTACGAGGTAAAAATGCATTAATGCAATAGTTTAAGCTCTGCTTTGGTTAAACTGACAGTCACAACTTAAACTGACAGACAGAAATCCAATTTTATAAGGAGAATAATACACGAGTACATGTGTTTCATTTTATTATTAATTTAAAGAAGTCTTGGTGATCTGATAGTACTTTAGGGTCGTCATTCGCCAGGGTTAAAAAGCCACAGCTCGACAGATAATGACAATACCTGCCGAAGCATGCGTGAGAAACATTCTAGGAAGGGTAATAGGTTTAAAAGACTACGTGGTTGTGTCTCAAGTTACAAATGTACAATAAATTTTACTACAAAGTACCAAATGCTAGATAAAAAAATATTGTCAGGTCTTAGCAGACAATGACAATAATAACAGTCAAGTTTAATCAATTGTTATTATTATAGGAGTGTAAAACTAAAGTTTCACACCGCTTTTCTGCGAGGCCGTGATATCACTTCGGTCAAGCTGACCTATTCATGCCGAAGCCTGGCTTTCCCAAGGTGGTCAATATGATAAAATGGGAAAAAATATAAAACCTAAACATTGGTAGCTAAATTCACAGTTTATTTCAACCGTTCAATGAAAAGTCAATAGAAAACCATACTAGCAAAGAAAATATCAAACCTACGGCATGTGCACAACAAATTCTTAGGCTACCAAAGAAAATAAGGAATATAAACGGAACAAATAAACAAGCAGAAACAAAAAGGTAAAAGTTAAACAACCAAGAAAACAGTAACAACACAGTGCAGTATGATTTTATTCATCTCACTGAAGAAAATTTAAAGAAAAGCAGTTTAAGAAAGATTTTACAAAAAAAATTTGATTTTCCAATTTCAATTATTTTTTTACAAAGTTATAGAAATTACACACAACTGTTTGGAAAAACTATTTTGAGGACACAATTATACAAATGCTAATGAAAAATAACTACAAATAATAACTGCATTAACAAAAAACGTAAAACCTGTAAAAATAAGGAAAAAGCTAATGGCGAGGTATTACAGTGAGATCATAAAGATAACTTCAACGGCGATTACAATTGCAACTGCAGCAGTGGATCCTTAGATTTATGGTGCCCAATATTTTCTTAGTCGAGGTATACTTTTATATTATTCTTGTTGGCAGGGACCACAATGTAGGTATACTAAAAAATTAACTGTAAAAATCAAACTAAAACTTTAATTTCAAAACTTTTGTGTCTTTAAATTCAATAAAAGGAAATGTTATTTTTAGGTTATACTTCTGCGCCATGTGTTTCCGGCGGTTAGGCGGACAATATTTTGGATCCACGGACCACTGGTTTTGAACCCCTACTATAGATAATGCAGAACCAGATTACAGATACAATGAACCGTTGCAGCGTTACAATAGACGGTCTTATCACGGGCCGCTATCTTATATTGACGACATTTAAATGGACTATGTGGACAAATTACATTGCAAAATGGGTATCATCTGTAGCAATATAAAAGTATTTTATTATTCATAAATCAAATTGATAATATTGGACAAGAAATTTTTAATTTTAATCGTATATAATTCGTATTAAATCATCTTCGAACCATATATTTTTTAATGTATACACCTGCGTGACTGACTCTGCTCTGCCTGATGCGTAAGTAGAATCCAAGGTCAACATCTTCAATGCTAATGCAGACAATGCAGCATATTGACCCAGTAGCGGACACATTGACGGGCTAATGAGATGTTTTTTAGTCTTTCTTAAAAGACCCGGAGGTCAATTGGAGAGGGAAACACGAAGGCTAATAGTAATTTCCAAGGTTTTTACCCACTGACAGTGGGAGGAAAATCTGAATCATTTAGTTCGAGACCGTGTGTTTTTTCCAAAACAATGACTCGCAAGACTAGCACGTAAAACTGAACATAAATAAAGTAAAGACATTTTGAGTAAAATGATAGCAAATAATAATAATTTATTAATGTATTACTCGTTCAGAAATGTAAAAATAAGATAAAAATCACATATCATAATACATGTTAATACTAATAAATAGAACAGTGACATACACAAAAATTAAATATTTACATTTCTATTGAACAATAAAATAAAAATAAATAAACAACATGACTGGTAATATTAAAATATGTTTAGGCACATAACAGACTATAATGACAGGTGCTTTGACCATTTTTTTAAATACCGGCAAAGATTTGGCACGCCGTATAGTCATCGGCAAAGCATTCCACAATCGGACAGCCTGTACCGTAAAGGACTTATCGTAGAATCTTGTAATATTAGTTGGTACTGCCAGTTCCAGAGATTCAGATGACCTCAGGGATTTCAAATGTGTGTCACTGAGGAAAACAAAGCGTTCCTTTAAGTAAGGTGGAGTAAACGGATGAAATAGAACACCATAAAGTATGGAAAGAATATGAGTACACAGAAGATTAGTACACAGGCTATCAATAAAATTACGTGTATGTATGATTGTGAGTGTGTATGTTTGTGTAAGTGTGTGCGTGTCTGTGTGTGTGTCTCCGATGAAAGTAATAGGACACACACACATAAACACACACACACACACACACAAATTAAATTTAGAATATAATAGATTTTATAGGGAATGTTATAAAACATGTATTTTAGTATATATAAATCTTCAGCTAGTTTAAAATGTGTCCATGCTTTACGCTATGACTATAACAGGAAACTGTCACTGTCCACTTTTCTGGGCCGGTGCGTTTTCCGTGAATCACTGTGATCGAACCTTACCATCGTTTTAAATCTGTTGTTGTATAACTAGGAAAATGAATGTTATGGAGGATTACACCAATAAAACAACATTGCAAAAAGTTAGCCTTGAATTGTGTGTGTGATTTCGGGTACTTTTTTAAAAAGAGTCTCCAGATTTAAAAATGATTAAAGTTATATTCTTTTTGACTTTATCATTTTATATTCACCTTTGACCTGATTTTTGGTGATTTAGTTTTATCAGAGGTTGAGGGTTTTCTTCCCATCCAGGACAAATGTTCAGTGATGGACACATTCATTTATTTGTGTTCACTTTATGTGAAATTATGAATTGTGGTAAAATAGATAAGCCTGCGTCCAGCAGTTGAGTGATAAATGTGATGGTCGATAATATAAGCTGATCTGGTGAGATGACAACTGCGGGTAACGGCGTAAGGCGAAGCTAGTCTAAAAAAATTGCCTAAATATCTCCTTATAGCATCGGCTATCGATTAGTAAAAGCCGCTTCAAAATTAGTACAGCCGTTCCAGATATTATTTAGCAGAAATATTAGAACGAAAAAAAAAGTTCCTTTAATAAAAGTATCGTATATACTTCCATATGCTTTTAGTTTTAGTGAAAAGTTATTAATTTGAAATTACAAATAGACACCTTAATTTTATTTATTTATGTTGTACAGATATAGAGTATAGGTTATAGTTATAAGCATCGTTGTAAGCAACAACTGAAACCCATGGTCATAATGTAGCTCAAGAGTCGCAACTATGCTATTGATCTGTGGCGACTTCCACATACAACGGTAACAAAAACGTAGGACAATGCCATGTAGCGAAGATACACTGAACTACGAAGTAACGTAGTGTACGAGGAAGCTACCAATCCTGCATCGCGCAATAGAAGTTCTCCCGCCGATTAACATATATACAACTTCCCAACATTAACCGTTGGGCAGCGGCCCGCCAGGCATGATCACTTTACCTGGTCGGAGGATCCTCCCTTCGTGTTGGAGGAATATGTAACACATTTCTCCAAAAACTTCCTTTGAGTTGTGGTATTAGAGAGGTGATTGAACTCCAACTTACTTGATCGGCTAAAATAAGTGAAGGAATCGGTCAGGTCAACATATGGTTTTCTGTGAAAGTATTTCTGTGAAATACATTTCTTCTGAAGAATAGCTTACTAATACTTACGCTAAAAAGTCGAGAACAACAGGCACTAGCCACACAGTAATAAATAATAAAATTTGTATCCTTTCAAACGAAAGGGTACAATTTCAATTGAGACTGCGATAAAATAATTATTGTTTCATATAAATTATTATTATAGACACTAAAACTTCTACAATCAATATCGTTTGATATATAATTCATTACTGAACTTTATATCTGCTATACAGATTTCGATAAATCATGGCTTTGAATTCTAAATGACAACTGGTTTACTGATATTTCTTGCGAAATAATTTAGAGACAAAAACAATAACGAGAATTGGCCCTTTTTTCGTAGTTTCATATTGCAGTCAGAGTTATATTTCTGAATCTTCTTAGATTGCTTGATTTCAGTAGCTGATCACGAAAAACAAAAGTGTACATGATTTTACTCCAAGGTAAAGAACTGATAAATTGTCCTTATCTCTACAATTGCCCTATCTATTGATGATCATATAATCCATCATTCGAAGTTGTACCTGATGTCAAGAATATGGGAAACAGAAAATTACGATCAATAACAAGCTTACAATAATGATTTGATAAAGAAGTGATTAAATCGGGATGCAATTATACTTAAGCAATTCAATTGTATTGCTAAGATAAGGCTAGCAATGGAAATCTTTTTTCCACTACGGCTTAAGTAATACAGAAAGATATTGAGTTATTGTCTATCAACGATCGTAATGACTTACTATCAGATGACAAATCTGACACCTATACTAATGTAATAAATTGGATAATAGTGCTGTGTGTCTGCTACGCTTTGACGGTTTAAATTGTAGAACCGATTTCAATTTAATTTGACATGGAGACAATTAATATTGAGGAGGAAGGACATAGACTACTTTTTACCGCAATAGCCAATATACAGATTGGCAGAGCCACAGGCAAACTGTAGTATGAAATTAAAGAGACGAAATTTTTAATGGTTATTCAAATAATAAACTTCAATACAAATGTATAGAGGACTTCACATTCAACACATTTATTAATCGGTAATTCAATTAATATAAGAATCTGAGTAGTCTCAGATTCTTATACTAATTGAAGTAGAACTCAGTAGCAAGATAATAAGATTTCGTGGCAATAACAATTGCAGTTGAGGCTCGTAACATTACCTCTCTAACGGAGTTGCTCAATGATGGGAATCAGCTTACATTTCCTTTAAACTTCGTCAAGCAGTCTTTACGTTTTACTTTTGTTCGAATTGATTAACCACTCAACATTTACTGCTGCTCGCCCCATACCACATATTTTTTCATGAGATTATTTGAGACCTTTTTGAATGACTATTACATATATCTTGTTCATAGGCGATGAACGCTTCTTAAAGCAACTTAGCAATACCTTAAGGTTTTCCTGTTTTATGCTAAGTCTGTTATATTAGTAATCTTTAGTCATCATTTATTACCTATTATCTTTGCATATGCTAAAAAATAAATTCATTTTTCTATCAAATATTATAAAAACGCGGTATTTGAGTGCTATGAGAAAATAACAGTTTTTTCAATATAGCCTGCAAATGTTTTGTGTTCCTCCAGTATTTTTAGATAATTCAACTCGATAAAAACAGTATCAAACGAACCAAATAAACTACTACCAATAGAAAGTACGTAGAAAATACATTCAATATTACAATACATGACCTCGAATAAAATAATACGTAGTCTGTTTGCTCTCGTTAGCGTAACTAAATATCGCTGTGAGGCCTTATTACTTAATGTAGTAAATATCAAATTGGTCTAGACTTTTAACTGAAAATTATATTTTTAAATAACATTTTCAATTTAAAGTCACGTACATAATGGATGCGCTCTATAACATCCTATATACTTTTTAAAATAAATATAATGATAATTACACGGTTGGCCTAGTGGTTTCAGTGATCGCCACGCCGCCTTCTACTGCGCCAAGTGTTGTGGATTCAAATCCTATATGGGACAACACTTTGTGTGATCCATGGATTGTTGTTCTAAGTCTGGGTGTGCTTTCCGTCCGTTTCATGTATTTTCGTAGAGATCCCTGTGACACAGGAATGTATATTTCTTATGCGGGAGTTGTCTTTATAACAAAAAAAAATGATATAAGCCTTTTTTCCGTTTATTGACATTTAGTTTAGTTCTGTTTAATATTTTTTTCTGAGGACACATAGATTACTGATAGAAGTAAACAAATAAAGCCTGCAACTTTTGCAACGGTTTGGGCACACATTTTTTGTGGTATGAAATTGGTTTCGGCTTAGGGACAGCGCAGGCGACAGTAAATTTGTCATGGGGTATTAAAATTAATCATACATAATCAATCAGTTCTCTTGCAATCACTGAATACTGTCAGCGATCAGACAAGCTACTTATGAGATTTGCTTGATTTGTTAGTTTATCGATTTCAACAATTCCAGACAGAACAAAAGTATCGAAAACAAAATTTCTTGCCTTTCTTGCCAATACCAATTGTTGTTGAGATTTGTAACACTATCTTTCTTACGGTTCATTGATGTGACTTAGATTGTACGTTTATATAAAACCTCATCAAGATTTCTTTATAATATACAATCTAATTCACATCAATGAGCCGTAAGAGAGATAATGTTACAAACCTCAATTACAACTGCCATTGTCACGAAAATTCCTGTTATCACGTTAGTGAGAATGCTCAGGTTTTGGAAATAAATGGATTACCTACCTGTTGATGAACGTGTTAATCCTTTTACACGTTCAATTTTAAATAACATGATGTTGAAAATTTAATAATTAGTTTTCATTTGGGAAGTTTTATGTAAACATTTCTAAATTAAAAAAATTTAAATGTGATGTAAATATTGACTGACGCAATATTCTTACTTTTGAATTGGCACTACAAATTAATATATACAGATAATGTTTTTATGTGTCCCTTAGTTTAATATTATAAAATCGAAAATAATTATATGTGTTAGGCTTTTACGTCTAAACTGCTGCACCGATTTCAACAACATTTGGTTTAGAGATACTTAGTTTTTTAGAAAGGAGAGAGACTACTTGTTATCGCGAGAAACGCGGATAGACGCGGGTGGAGCTTCGGCAAATGTTAGTATAAAATAAAGGAAAATTTAAAAATGTGTTTCTGTGGTAGAATCATTCTGCGGTATAAACGGGCAGTCTTGATCAAAGTTGATAGGCACATAAAAACGGCCTAACAGAAATACTTCATTTAGTTCCATCAAGTTATTAAGGTTACTTGAATCATCCTGTTTCCTCGTTGGTTGAGGACATGAAGTACTTAGAGAACGGTCTTTTGTCTTTTAATTTGTATGTAATATTAATGCGCCTTTGTATTCGCTTATCACCAGGTGACATGTATATTCCTGGACTGTTTACTAATATAGCAGTAGAATGTTATTTCTGAAGGTAAATACTTGATTCAAACTAAGGTTAAACTGCCATAAAGCATATTTATTGAGACTAACGCCACCATAAATGTTCAACTAATGGAACGATAGCCACCCGGATTATCGCAAACATTACTCGAAGCTGTGGAATTATTTAAAAGACACTTACGTCATTTAGATAAGTTATTATTTGTAAGTAATATCTAAGTAGCTTGATTATCATTATAATGTTTTCTTACTTCAGTGTTACTTACTTACTTCGGTAAAATTCAGTATGGTTAAGTGTTTAATAAAACTGAACTGAAATCTTAAAATTCAATTCAAATTCAAAATCATTATTCAGTTAAGACACTAAGTGACATTTATAACATATTAACAAAAAAATCACTCTGTGATACCGTTGAAGGTTTGAGCCTATTAGACATAAATCATTAAAGGTAAATATACTTACTTTCAAAAATAGCCTGTTAAAAATCAAATAGGTGAGAATTGAACCTATGCTAAAATAACCGCGTTCGTGCTTTCGTCTTTCGTTGGTGGGTGTGATACTGGAGACCCAATGATGCAGAAGCATAATCAGGCCGCTACGGTGTGGGTGCCGCATTGTTACATTGTCTGCATTCGCAATGTGTGTGGTGATTAACACTTTTTTTCTGCTTATGCTTTTTATCTGGCAGAATAGTTGTTTTAGCAAGCCTATCATAATAATAGTAAAAGTTAAATACTAAATCTACAGGCTACACAGTTTGTTAGAAATAATAAACTTATTTGAATTTGTTAACTTGCGAATGTTTCAAGTTACAGTATTAGTTAGAAAAATTGCAGACTAACTGAATCGGACTGACTGCGAGTGAAAGTGCTGTAAAATCAATGCAGTCCCAACAGGCGAACAGAAATAGTCCAAATTCAAAAAATCATTCTATTTGATGTAAGTATTGTATTTACTTTTATATGCATTTAGTGAAAAGTTGTTATGTGTTTATATTTGTAATAATAATTAAAAGAAGGATGACTGCATAAATTGTTTATGTGACTTATTATTAATTACAGAACTTGTAATTTAAAGTAGAGAACTTTGTAAATAAGGTAAAAAATACTATTAAGTGGTTGCAAGGCTTGGTCCTCTGAGCCCAGATAGCGCCCTAGCGTACCCTTCCAAAACATATTAGTCAAAAAACAGTCTTATGTAAGCGCACTTGAGTAGAATTTTACATAAATCTGAGAGTAACAAAAACACCGGTTTTTTGACAGGGGTCATATTTATATGCATAACCAAATGTGTATTTTCAGAGTCATTTAATATTAAAAGTACGGGCAACCATTTATCACCATTCTTCTTTTTTAGCTCTGCGTTAGGGCGCGATCATTTTTAAATTAAAAATGCTCGTGAAACTAGATATATGCACGGACAGATTTATTGTAGTTAGGTTATTGTGATGTAATATGATTTATGAAATGTGTCACATGAAATAAGGTTGAAAGATGTTGTCCAAATTGCAAAACGTAATCCTTTTTTCAAAGAAAGTGATCATCGCAGGTAAATCGCTACTACTATAACAGATTGATGTTGGTATTATACATATTATACACTCTTTCATTGTATGATATGGCGTCGAAAAAAGTTAGTTTAATAATTTGATATAATGTGCATTCTTTTTCTTGAGATATATATTTTATATAGAATGGGAGGCAAACTAGCATACATATCGTCTCATCTTAAGCGATTACCGCCAATTATGGATACCTGCAACACCAGAGGCATTACAAGGTCTTTGGGGGATGGAGGAAGGGATGGGGTATGGGGTACCGGTATCCTCACTCACTCTTTGATACAGTGCAAGAGCTGTTTCACACCGGCTTTCTGTAAGGCGTGTAAGGTCGAGCCAACCCATTCATGCCGAAGCGTGGCTCTAACACAATGAATATACGTATTATACTCATATTAATCAAGCAATAATAAAGATAGAAAAAAAACAGATGCTTAAAATTTCCTCAAGCATATAAAACCACGGAAAATGAATGTAGGTAAACAAAGGGAGAACAACGAATCAGCGATCTCCTACACTTCGTAGCACGTCACTGAGCAGTGAACACGATGCGGTGACGTGAGAACGAAAGTGCGAAATGTAGATGAACTTTATGTCTACACGTGTAAGCGCTTAAATCAAGTCCTGAATATCTAGCTTTTATTTTGCAGTAAATAATATCTTACTTTTCTGTAGAGTCAAATGTGACAGCTGTATATTATGGGTTTACCAGAATCCACTCAACTGGATGATTCATTTTTAAGGAAAATAATAAATAATTCTTGAATAAAATAACTGAACGTAATATAAAAAAAGATTACTAAAGCTAGATTTGGTGAAGTCAAAAACACAGAATAGGAACATAAGCACCAGCGCTGGAGTTGGTATCACCAACTCCATCGCTGGTGCTTATACTTAATTATGTGTTTCTACTTAATTGCCTATTTGGCGAGTATGATATCCTTAAAGGGTTTCCCAAAAAGATAAATAAATATAAAATATTTTCGGCCATCTAACACACAATAGACCAGAGCCATATAGACCTAAGCAAAGTAGAGCTTGTATTATCCATACAAGACAAACTATATTAATACTTAAATACTTTTATTTAGGAAATACATACATATTATACAAAGAAACACCCAAACTCCGAAACAAATATTTGCAGTTCATACAAATATTCGGTCCGTCCTGTGAATCGTACCCGAGACCTCAAGCACAGTAGTCACATACGCTACCACTACGCCATCGAGGCAGGCAATACATAAATATTGTCTTTTCTTAATTTCTTAAAATAATAAGTTTACTAATCATCTTCCTCATTTTCCTCAAGAACTATCGTGAGTATCAATGTACTCACTACTTGCGAAGCATTCCTTATCGCTTATTTACCTTTAAGTTTAATGTTTTACTGTGTCAAGATAACGTCAAATTGTTTTATAAAATATGAATCTCCTTATGATTACACTACAATGACCACTTAATACTTACGAGGCGGGCCGTTTGATGGTTCTCCAACTCTATAGTTATCGTCCAAAAATAGTTACTAAATCAATCTTTTTGAACTCTTTCTAATTATATTTATTTATACACAATTATTTATATTTAGTTTACAGTAAAACAATGCTAATTTGAAACTATTGCGCCATTTTCACAAATATATTCAAATTTATAACCATTACAATAACGCGTCCGTCGATAATATACCCATAAAATTATCAAAATCTGCGTATTTGCAATGAATCTGTTAACGGTGGGCGTAATTAGTTCAATTTATTGATTAAGTGTTTATATTGTATAAGCAATGAAACATTATTGTAAAATATTAAGAGAAATATAAGGCTCTACCTAGTTTGTGACCAAACTGCCGTGTGTGAGATATGTGAGATTATTTTTACCACTCAACGTCATCTAGTTGCAAGCTGAGTAAAACTTTGTTATGGGTACACTAGGCAACNTCTTCCACTTTGAAGCGGTGACTTCCAAGGCCGGCACGTGTTGTTCTGTAGAGGAAGGGAGAGGGGGGGATTAATTGGAAGAGCTCTTCAGAACACTTACCATGGTAAAGGCGATAGAGGACTACCAAGGAGGTAATATCCCTATGCAACTGTAGAGGCTCAAGGGTCTCGGTGGCTTCGGGACTATCGACAAGAGCGTCAAACAGGTACTGTGCGGTACCATCGCAAATGTGAGAACAGTACTCCATGCACGAGCGAACCTGGGTCTTGTAAAGAAGACACAGATGCCCGGGCGAGAAGAACCGTCTCACCCTGTTTAACACACCTAGCTTCCGTGAGGCCGCTTTAGTGATACTCTCAACGTATTCGCGTGGGTTGAGGTCTCGGCAGACATCCATGCCCAGGTTAGCGAGTCTATTTTGTAATGGCATTTGAGTGCACTGAAAAGTGGGAAGGGGAAGGAATGGAGACATTTTGGCTTAGAACGCGCACACCTTTTGCTTCTTTTTGTTGTTGTTGTTTTGATGTTGAACTCGACCAGATTCTTACAGCCCCATTGAAAAATGCGGCCCAGAACATGGTCAAGTTGAGCGACAAGTTCTTGTCGTCTTCTTTCAACATCTGCTGGTTTGTCAGAGGGCTGTCCAAAATATTGTCTATGAACTGTGCTATCGTCTGCATAACAATGAATGTTGCCAAGGGCTAACATGTCATTGATATACAGAAGGAACAGTGTAGGCGACAGAACGGAGCCTTGAGGAACTCCGGTGTTAATCCGCTGATACTCGGAGGCCACACCGTCGCAAAGGACTCTGATGCGGCGCTGGTGCAGAAACGCGGCAGTCCAATTGCAGAGTTTGGGGGGCAAACCGAAAGCCGGTAGCTTGGAGAGAAGTGAACGGTGCCAAACCCTATCAAAAGCTTTAGCCATGTCGAGGCTGATGGCCAAGGATTCCCCATGCCTGTCAGTAGCCTCACCCCAAAGGTGTGTGACGTACGCTAAAAGATCACCCGTGGACCGGTTCGGTCTGAAACCATATTGACGATCATTTAACAGGGAGTGATCTTCCAGGTAATGGACCAGTTGTTTGTTAATTATCCTTTCAAATACCTTACAGATAATGGAGGTGACGGCTATCGGACGGTAGTTGGCAGGTTCGGAGCGATAGCCTTTTTTAGGGATGGGTTGAATATTCACCTCTCTCCAAGCCTCCGAAACAGCTCCCGAGGAATACTACTGGCGATATAGGCGCGTCAATACCGGGGACAACTCTGGTGCACAGTTCTTAAGAACCATCGCTGTCGGGTCCAGTGGCTTTCCGGACGTCGAGTGACAGAAGCTCCGCACGGACATCACTCATCAGGAGGCGAATATCCTGCATAGTAGTGTCACAGGATGGGATGATAGGTGGGGGTATGCCGCGGTCATCGATTCGGGAGTTAGCCGCGAAGAGATCAACAACCAGTTTCGCTTTCTCCTGCGGCTGGTGGGCAAGTGATCCGTCAGGATATTTCAGCGGTGGTAGCGAAGGATTACAGAAGTTGGACTGCACGGCTTTAGCCAATCGCCAGAATTTTCGGCTACCCGTAGGGTATGCGACGAGTTCTTGACCAAGCCTCGCAATGCGCTGGGCATCCGCTCTGATGTAAGCTTTCTTGCATTCCCTGGTGGCTTTGTTAAACGCTGCTTAAAGTCGATCAACATCGGGGTAGCCGCGATCGAGGCCCCTGGTCCAAGTGCGGTAGGCCGATTGCTTTCACGCAACAGCACGAGCACATTCGCAACCGAACCAAGGCCGGGTCGTTGCGCTAGCGACCTCACTGTACGGAATATAGTATTCCATTCCGACAGTGATCTCGTCAGTCACGGCGGCCGCACTTTGCGATAGGTCTTTATCTTTAAAGCAGCGTTGAGCCCACGGAATGGATGCAAAGTAATCCCGCATTCCATCCCAGTCTGCCAACGAGTAGTGCCATAAACGTCTTTTTGCTGCCACTCGTCGTGGAGGGGCAGCAAGCGGCACCGTGGTGGAAACAAGGCAGTGATCGGAGGATCCCAGAGGGGCGAGCACCGATACTCAGTTCTGCTCCGGATGACTCGTCATCAGTAGGCCCAGCAAGGAAGGCGCTTGACTAGGTACGTCTGGTATTCTGGTGGGCTGGAGTACCATCTGGGTGAGGTCATGCGTGAGAGCGAATGCGTGGACAGACCGACCCGCGTGGTCAGTTCTGGTAGATCCCAACCATGACTCATGGTGAGCGTTAAAGTCTCCCAGAAACACCAGTTCAGCGGTCGGAAACTGCTCCTGCGCTTTGTCAGCTCCCTGACTTAGATGCTCGAAGAGTCGAGTGGTTTCGGAGTCTCCAGAGTGGGATAGGTATAGGCATACGTAGATTCGGCTCATAGAGCCAGTATCTACGTGGAGCCAAAGGATGGAGAAGGATGGATCCTCAAGGCAGCGTAATCGGCGACAAGAAACATCCGCCCTAACGAAAAGACACACTCCAGCCTTCGCGAGGAAGCACTCCTCGAGCACGTAGCCGGGGTAGTGGAGATAAGTCGTGTTGGCAGGGCGGCGTATAAGTGTCTCCGTTAGGATTAGCATGGCCGGCCGTGCCGTCTCAAGATGTTGGTGGACGACGTTGAGGTTTGCATGAAGTCCACGGATGTTAGTAAACTCCACCTCAAAAAGCGAGTTGGTGGGAGAATGGAGTGCCGCTGTTAATCGTTTGTGCTTTTTCCTTACTGCCATGATTTAGTAAGATGGGGAGGGGAGTGGGAGCGTAAAAGGCATGACAGTCATAGTGGCAGTGTAAAACTGAGACTCGGAATGCTGCATCGCCATACAATGGTGAGGTATGATGGTGACCGAACCCTCGGACGGAAGGGCCCCCGTACCCTCCCGGAAGTGGTCACCTGGCCCCACCGTCCGGTCACCAACCGGCACGACGAGCCACTCCGCAGATTATGCGCGACCTGATGGGGCAGGCTCCCAGGGTGGTTTCTGCGGGTCTCCCTGGCCGACGGTTTGAACTTCGTCACCCTCAACAAGACTCTGCGAGCATTCCACTGCTCACACACTTACCCCGATAACTGTCACCCCTGCATCATGGGCCATCGGTCTCGCACTCACCAACGAAATACGACGGCATCTAAGCTGTCATTTTAGGTTGGTCTTCTGTGCGAGGCTAGTACCACCCCGGTCGAGCCGGCCCGTTCATGCTGAGATCAGCGTGGCTCTACTACCATACAAAACTATTAAATTTTTTACGGAAAGTCGAACAGTAAGTTCACCTACAAAAGTACGTCAGAAACAAATTCATTAATATTTCGACCCAAAGATAGCCCAAATCTTCAATAAAACTGAAACAGACCTTTATTGAGTGGCGAATTACGTTGATACGTAAAATATTTTTATGAGCTATTTTTAATATTTGTTTGCCAAATTGAATGAGTAAGGTATTTGTATTCAAAATGATATTAATTGTGACATGTATTGCTTGTGTTGTGTTCCTGTAACAGTCAGTTCAATTTAATGAACTCCCGCCGCCTGCTTCTGCGAGATGACTTCCTCCCAGAAGGTCGTGACCGCGGTAAAACTGCTCTCGCCGCCGGCCATGTAGCGTGCGACGGCCGGCAGCGAGAGATCTCCTCCGATGACTGCAGTGAGGGCCCGACGCTGCGGTTCCCAAGCAGGGCACACTGCCAGCGTGTGCTGGGCTGAGTCCTCACTGCAGTCGCAGTGGTGTCAGACGGCCTGCGTCAGTCGCAAGTAAAGGGTCCCGTGCTGTCGCCCTGCCCACTCGAGGATGACGGGCTGGAGCGCCTCCACAGTGGCGACCCAGCACATGGAGCCTCCAGCCGCGACGACCACTGAACCATAGTGGCTCGACGGGCGGCTTCACGTCACTCGCGTACCTCTTCGGGCGGAAGGCGCATGCCACTCTCCGCTCGGAATTCAGCCGCCCGTCGAAAAACTTCGGCGAGCACCTCCACCTCCAAATCCCACTAGGGTTTACCGGCCAAGGCGCACGCCGCCTCGGTCAAGACCGTGCGGTATCCGCGTATGTCTCTGACCGCCAATACTCTCTGAGACCGCCAGAGGCGCGCCTTGTTCTGGGCGGTCAGAGGCGATACCCACACCGGTGCGCCGTACAGCGCCATCGACCGGACAACCCCCGTGAAGAGGCTGCGAGTTGCGACACTGGCTCCACCTAGATTGGGCAAAAGTCACCCTAGGGGGAGGCAGTGTCGACCAGCTTAGGAGCAAGCTGCCGGAAGTGCTCGTCGAAGAGCCACCAACCGTCGAGTATCAGGCCCAGATACTTCATCTGGGCCCGAACCGGTACGAGGACCGAGTTGACCACTATAGAGGCGCCGGGGGGCGGCCTGCGACGGGCCCATGGAAGAGCAGAGCCTCGATGCGCCCAGGGCCACTCGCAAGCCCAGCGCCTCGATGCGCCCGACCACCAGGGAGACTCCCCTGATGCAGCTGAATGGCAGACTATTAAAGGCGTTGGCGATGTCCAGAGATACCGCCAACACTACACCGCCACAGCTCACCGCCTGCTTGGTCACGGCTCTCAGGCGCATCACAGCATCGACCGTCGAACGCCCCTCTCGGAACCCAAATTGGGCGTCCGATAGGTCGGGGCCAACCTCGCTGAGATGCCGGACGATGCGGGCTGAGAGCACCCTCTCGAACAACTTGCCCACCTCGTCCTGCAACACGATGGGCCTGTAGGCCGTGACCGAATCGGCAGGCCGTCTCGGCTTCTTCAGTAAGACCAGCTTCCCGCTCTTCCAGCACTCAGGGAGTTAAATCTTAGAGTATATAAGGTAATTCTACTGTTTCAGATGATGTATATGAATGAAACTTTGCAATTAATTAGTATTTATAGAAATTTTGTTTTTGTATGTTTTAGTAAGAATAGATAACATGTTGGTAGCACACGAAGCCGTCAACTATTTGTGTTTTTCTGGGCAGGAAAAGAGTATCGGGATTCTCATACAGGTAGGAATCAATTTCGAGGGTAAACTTTGTTCCCCATATTCTAGTACCGGTGGCGTAAGGTTAATGGTCGGTTCGAGTCCGACATAACCATCAGGCGGAGTTTCGCACAAACAAAACTAAAGGCACATGTATATGTGTTAAAGTTCCTTTTATAAAAAGCACTTTTATAAAACAAAATAAGTCTAAAAATGAATAAATTATTAATCTTAGAAACAACGTTGAATGAAATGTAAATTAAACAGTTTAACAAAAAATTAATGCTATATGTGTAACACAGAACACTGTATGTATGATAATAAAGTGGAAAGCACTTTGTGAAACTAAAGTGACTGTAAAAATACATTTACTTTAGTAAAAACTTTCACTTTTATTAAAGTAAATGTAATGAATACAAGTACTACTTGCACTTAAAGTCACTTTATTATGTCTATTCCCTTATCTTGTCGTTTTCGCTATTGCGTATTCCGCTCTAGTAATAAGTTGCATATTTTCTTATTAATTAAACAAGGCTCTCTTAAGTAATCGAAATTAAAATAATGTTTGCCCTGAAGTTTTGTGATCCATACTTATATTATAAATTCGATATCTTTTTCATAACGAAGACGCTGCATCGATTTTAATACAATTTTTGCATGAGGATTCTTAAGGAATTACATAAGCTACTCTACCGTGTTAACCAACCTATACACGAGCAGAGCAGAGCGTAAGAGCTATTTGATTATTTTTTGATATTTTTATAACAATGCAATTCAGTTTCTCTAAAAAGCTACTTAAAATTTAAATTGAATAAACATTCAACCGTAAAACCGACTTAAGGATTACGACGGTCATACTCAAGTTTGCAGTAGAAATGCGGAGGAGATTATTGTAATATCAGGAGGACTTTATGTTTTTGGAATCTGCTAATATCATTTTATAAAATAAGTCAGGGCTTAACGAGTGATATAGATTTTTTAAACTGAGATGAGACAAAACTTGTAATAATAGCTCGGAATATTTTTTTTCCGAAAGAATAATTTGAGTAAATTTGAAACTGAGGTTAATTACTCATAATCAGTTTTTGTTCCTGATATAAACTCATTCTATTTTTATAAATCCATTTTATCTTTTAGCGAAAATATATTGATGTATTCGCACATTATCATTTTAAAGTCACACACAATTTGTTACGTTATGCATATGTCACGTAACATTTTGAATATTTACTTCGTTTGATTTTATTCTTTGAAGATTGTCCTAAAGATGTTGAGAAAATAAGTAGCTCATTACATCAAGCTATTAAAGTCAACGGTACCTAATTTTAAAAAAGGTTGAATATTTAAGATAACTTAAGACTAGAACAAGCGAATTCACAGGCTGTTGGCAAATATTTGACTAGACAAAGTAGGCGCTATTCCGTTGACATTTCATTTCCATTGTAACAGGTAGGCAAGTTTCTAAATTTATGTTAACGCTACGATATAATTCTGAATACAAAATACTGTACATTTAGGATTTAGTTTTTATGCAGATTCTCTTTACTAAAGCTTTAAATTAATGTTGGTTTTATGTATACGTACCATTTAGGCAAGAGGTAGGAATCTGTTATGTAAAGTAAATCCGGTTTCAAGTATAAGTGTTAAAGTAAAACACTGGAAAATAAAATATAAATGAACTATCAAGCCAATTGAACTAACGTCGTTTTAATTATTTGATTAAAAGGCGAAGATATTCACCTTTTTCCATCTTTATTAATCTTATCACCCTTATACTTTACTGTTCCTATCGTCTATACGCCGATGATTTGCAGCTATACCATCAAACGGAGTTATGCGGATTCGGCTGTTGATCTGGTCTAATTTGTTTGGTGTGTCGGTGAATCCAAATAAATGCCAGGCTATTATTACCGGGAGTTACCGCAGTATAAACTAGCTCGACCTAGCCACACTTTCATTCCTTACTTACGACGGTATGATCATTCCATAATCCGTATAATTAATAAATAAATAAAAAAATATTTCGGACATCTATCACTCGAGCCAAATTAACACACCACTTCACCGAAGATCTGCCAGAAGTCAGCATTGACGAAATCGAGATGGCTCTTAGACAGCTGAAAAATGGAAAAGCCCCTGGAGAGGATGGCGTTACTACAGAGCTGTTAAAGGCTGGAGGTAAACCCGTATTAAAGGCGCTCCAAAAGCTTTTCAACGCTGTCCTGTTCGAAGGGAGGACTCCAGAGGCGTGGAGTAGGAGTGTGGTCGTCCTGTTCTTCAAAAAGGGAAATAAAACC
>PKRV01002056.1:235814-320945 GCA_003709505.1 Hyphantria cunea
CGAGGTGATCCGACAAAGAACCAGGGTCATCGATGTAGCCCACAGGATTAGCAAGCTGAAGTGGCAGTGGGCTGGCCACATTTGCCGAAGAACCGATAACCGTTGGGGTAAACGAGTTCTTGAGTGGAGACCGCGTCTCGGCAAACGTAGTGTAGGACGTCCGCAAGCCAGGTGGAGCGATGATTTGCGCAAGACGGCTGGCAGGAGCTGGATGCGAGAAGCCATAGATCGAACTAAGTGGCGTGAAATTGGAGAGGCCTATGTCCAGCAGTGGACTGCGATAGGCTGATGATGATGATGATGCAAACATTTGGTCCAACCCAGGATTCGAACCCGAGACCTCGTGGACAGCAGTCGCGTACGCTACCACTGCGCCACCGAGGCAGTAAAAGACCTCAGGCTGTATGTTGACACAACTCTTAAATGACGAAAACAAGTTTCATCAGTGTGCCAGAAAGTCACAGGTTCTTTGTGAACCCTCCATAGGCTTGAAAAATATTCCTTTCATAGATAACTAAGGCTTCACTTGTTCAGACTATAATACCCTATCCATCTGTACTATCATGGTACAATCTATTGTGTGTAGGAACGTGCTCCTTCTTGAGATCAGGAAGGCAAAAACTCGACAAACGTTCAAATTTCTAGTACGAAAACATTTAGTAAATACTTCACTAGATCATCTTAATTTTATGCTCTCCCCTCCTAGAATTTTTATTATGTGTATTTATGTATATAAATGTATTATGCAATGTTTGTATTTTTTTCTGTATATGTATTATATGTGTATGATATCGTTAAAAAGATTCATTCATAATTTCTGTTCATCTTCCATGATTGGCTCTGCATCGCCCTAAGGACTCGACTGTTAGAGAATGCCTATGGCATTAAGTTCACCTTTGACTGCCTCGGTGGCGCAGTGGTAGCGTACGCGACTGCTGTGCAAGAGGTCTCGGGTTCGAATCCTGAGTCGTACCAAATGTTTGTATGATCTGCAAATATTTGTTTCGGAGTTTGGGTGTTTTCTATGTATAATATGTATGTATTTACAAAAAAAAAAGTATTTATGTGTTCATGTCAGTTGTCTATTACCCATAATACAAGCTCTGCTTAGTTTGGGACTAGATGGCGTTGTGTGTTAGATGTCCGAAATATTTATTTATTTATTTATTTATACCTTTGGACTATTATGTATAAAGAATAAAAAATATTGAGAGATAAAAACATATTCAGGACGTTATTTTACTCTTCAACTGACAAGTTACCAACCACTGTGAAAAAAAGCACAATGGACGATTAGATACGTCAGGAATAAATACAAGAAGCTTCCAAATAAGGCTGACAGGATGGTTATAGTATAACACCACAACCACAGTTCAAAGGTTTAATTTATAATAATCCACAGCAAAATACAGAGTTTTAGCATCTTAGTTATATTATGAGCACGATTTCGTCTGGCATCGTCGTTTTAGTTAACTTTTTAATGTGATGTTACACAGACGGTCTCAAAGGGTCTTTGTTTTGATATAGCAATATTTTTCCTTGTTGATGTTTAGGAAAATTTTGAACTTTTTGTTGGTTATTAACAGTTTAGTTATTATAAATTTTTTACATGCTAATTTATCGATATAAATAAAAATGAATATGTACGCGCATACTTTCCGATCAACTGCAGCAAATTAAATAATTATTTTCTTATAATTTTTTATATTTAGGACATCGTTTGTAAACAAGAAAAAATTAAAGATACCGGAATAATATTTTTTTATCTCCGACTGTACACTGCCTATGGGAAGCTGAGACGAATATGTCAATTATCGGGACGAAAAAATAAATAAAAAATTTAGGAGTGAATAAAATGTAGCTTAGTTATTAAGAAGAATTTTGATCTTTTGTATATCATCGTATTTTGTATATCATCTTTACATCGTAGTTTAAGCCAGACATATTAGTCCAAAATTCTTAATTCTTTACTATAAGTAAGTATTACTCCTTTTTTATACTAGTAAGAAGATCCCACGGACCGTCACCCCACCGGGGTTTGCAGCGGTGTGATGTGTCGGAATCAGACCGAATAAAACAGCACGGTGTGCAACTCTGCGCCTAAGATGGGAGGGATTTGGGAACTGCTGTAGTTAGGCCATCCGGGCCCCTCTCAGCGCCTGCCTACACTAACGTGGCCACCGTCTGCTAGTAATTTATCTAAATTCGGTGACGTGCGGCACAAACTAAGTACTACTCCTACCATAATGAAAGCACGTGAGCAGTACCTAACGATGTAGTAATGGTTCGACAAAAGGAAAGCATATGGTTAATTGGAATTACCAATCTTTCGCTTAGTGTCATGTTCAAAACGCGATTATATTTCCACAAATAGTTAGTATCAGATAATTAATGACTGACCATAAAAGAAGAAAATAAAAACCAACAAAATTAAAGTCTGCTCAAGAAAAATTAAAAATGATATCTCACCATACAAAGCTATAAAACTTTTTACAAACGTGTAAATACACAAAAATAAAGAGTAACATTGGGACCCGAATATGACCACACACGTTTAAAAATACTCTATAGAAATTCAAAACAGAATTTATGAATATATTATTACCTTTTTAACATCTACATCAAAAATGTTAGAACAATAACATAAAGGTCAAACAAAATACGAAATTACAATAATTTTTAAGTCAGTAAATTGGGGCGGAATTTAATGCGTTGTTCAAGCAATCACGGCTCTCTCATAAATTAAGTATTTAATATCAATGAAATATTGTACGGAAATGTTACATTACGATAAAATATTAAGATGAAGTTAAGGAGCTTGCTCACTTACCGAATGTTAAGTTTTCTATTAGTAATTTATCTTTTTTAGTTTCTGTCAGATAGATAAAATCGTCAAGTGGTTTGATAAATAACAGAAGAAATGTTAATTGTTTCGTGAAAAGCAGTTATCATGACTAAGAAGCGTCTAGATGACTTAATCATGACACAATTAATCACACACATGTAGTGATACAGTCGATATTTACGGACAAAAATAGGAATTGAACTAAGAATGTACTCCCTGTTCAGGTAGGCTAAAATGTCCTTACTTAATGGAATATGTAAGATGTAATAGACATCGGTTAAAGTTTTATTAGCCATATTTGTGTGAAACACGTACGAGTATTAAAGTACTTTATACAAGAGATAGCCATCGCAAGTAACCGGGGAAGTGGCAATGGTTTCAGTGTATTTTAATTTTTCCAGCAGATTTGCTTCTTTTCAGACACCATTATACGTTGATGTTTCTTTATAGCTATTGTCGTGCTTTAGCTAGGCTTTTTTGCTTCTTTGCCATACGTTTTTTCCTTTTTCCTTAATCAAATTCCACGCTTTTGTCAAATTTTATGTGAAGTGGGCAAAAGTTCTTCTTACAGCGGATCATTTATCTGATCTCAAGGATCCGGAAAATATCATTATTTAGCTGGGATTAATTAATAAGTTTAATTAGTTTAAGGAAAACGTAAACGACGACGGTGCTAAGGTCGAGGCTGAAACTATAGTGGCTTAAAGAAGCGATTTGGCAGTAAGCTATTAAAGGAATACTAATAGGACACGAACATAGACAGGTTATGAGATTTATCATCAGATTTTAATAGATACATTTGTTTTAAATCAGCGACCGTTTATCGTTATACAATGCTATATGCTCCTTAATATTCATAGTAACTTCATAAAAGTGGATAATTACTTATTTCTGTTCTTGATTTATTGTCAGGGAAGTGTAACGTAGTTACGCCTTCGAGAAAGTGTTTAAGATTTGGATAATTCATGATTTATTTAGTTACTTTTTATTTCAAATGATGGTTACTTTTATCCGTACACGTTTATGTCAGTGTAAATGTTAGTAGGTTCAATGATGGTCAAGAATAAAAAAAAAAGTAAGTGTGACCTTGAAAATTTTCAATCTGCTACTCCAGCTTTCTAATAGGCGCCCCAATAAATATGCATAAGCAATATAGCTTTTACTACAATTCATTCCCATTTTAGAAACTTTCCTATCTTGTCAACTCTCAGTTTTCCAATTTCATTCCTCAAATGTTTCGTACACCAGCACTTGATACTATATTTTTATTAAAGTGACAAACCTCTATCAAATATACAAAACCTACAACTTGGGTTGAGACTCACATGGCTAGTTTTTATGCTTTATAGCATAATCAGCAACGAAAGTCACTTAACTTGTTCACAGAGCAGCCATAAGCCTTCCACTAAAACTTTTCCTTCTTTAATTCTAATCCGGAATGATCGGATCGGGAACAGATCTGGCGGCTTTTTACTTACACTTTAATTTCCTTACAAAATTCTTGCATGAATTTCTCCTGAGTCAGCGACCGAGTATATTTTTTCCCAGGAAGTAAAATCATTCTCGGTTTAGCTTGTTCATTCATCGCTGATTTGGCTAATTGTTTTACAGAATAGATCGGTTTGGAATGTTCAGAGCGTCAATAAATTGTCTGTAATTTGTCTGCATGAGGCCGTATTTTGACTTTCCAATAGTCCTGCAATATTAACACCCATGATTTTAGCCAGTCATTAAACAATGAAGTTTGGAAATTTTTATTGATTTAATTACTGTCGAAACTACATAATCACTTTCCAAAAAGTCATTTTATAACTGAGTTCAAAACAAGGGACAGATTGTAACTAGTTTTTTCGACATCATCTAAGAATTGTTCTGACACATTCGTTTTCTTAGGTGGGAGGTTTATATATTATTTCTATTATTTTCAATCAACAACCCATAATGTCCCACTGCTGGTCTCGGGTTTCATCTCAGGAGAGGGTTAAGGCCATACGTTCCCACGTCAGCCAAGTGCGGGTTGGGGATTGGTAAGACTACGTTGTGGTTTTTAAGCCGCCCAAAGGCCTCCAACTAAGATTCACGACTGTTATCCTATGATAACAAATGGTACTGATTGCTTTACGTGACCTTCGAATCACGAAGACGCTCATGGTAACATGCCACCAGCGGTCACCCATCCAGGTACCGACCGCGACATCGTTGCTTACCCTCGGTGATTGTTTTTAATCACCGAGTACAACAGACCTATGAGCGCTTTCTATTATTTTACTAAAGGTTTATTGTATTTAAAATAAAACTAGATACTAAATACATGGTAATGAGATATTCAATGTAATATCGTTCAATTATGCATTTTGTATTATAGGTAATTCCTTGTCTGTAGAAGTTTTATAAAATCACTTGTCTTTGAGTAGTCGTTATTGTTTTCTTTTTAAGTTTTTTAATAATTTCTAAAGCTACTCATGTCTCTTGAGTTATGGCCCGTGGACCTATGGGTGGTAGGCAATTGTCACCAGATGACAAATCAATAAATACCTAAATATCCAATTCTCGTTTACTATTGTTCTTCTACTAACAAATTATGATTTAATGTAGACTCTTTGAAGCTCCCATATTAAAAAAAAGTAGGATAGCTAAAATCCTTTTACTAAAACAAAAGGTTGGGACGGTCATGGTCATTGCGTCATGGTCTTGCCCAGGTTGCTACTTTCAAAAGCGCTCGATTTTTGCAGAGATAGCCCTACATCTTAATTGAGGTATCCACTTTGTGCAAACGGTTGAATTATATATTTGTAGCATATTTTTAGAGTTCCTTTCAAGTAAAAGGGGGATTTAAAATCGGTCTAATTTCCTTTGTCACCTTCCTAAATCACCCAATCAAATGCTACTAGTGATTAATCAAAATCAATCAAGTAACTTCTTAAAACGGTAAAAATATCAATAATTTTTTTCACATATATGGCTGCCCAAATGACTCTAGGTACTCAGTCTGATGAAAAGTTTGTGGCATTGTGAATGCTGATAATGCAGCATGATGACCCAGCTAAGGCAGCCTAGTGAGACGATATTATAGTCCCGCTTGAAAGACCCGGGATCATAGAGTAGTGAGTTTCAGGTTTAAACAGCAAAGCGTTTTGTTTGGGAACTTTATAGCAGTCGATGATACAGATTACTCGCAACTGTAACTGATTGATAGCGTGAAGCAAATATAACACGGATCCATTGGAAAGCTGAAAACGGTACTCCACGCAGGAAAAGATCCAGATCTTACAAAAAAGAAACAGATGCTTAGGCAAGAAAAACTGTCTCACCAGCTTAGTACACCAATTCATTTAAGTATGTCTTAGTTTAATTAAGTAAAAAATCTATCCATTTTAATCTAACATGTACTTTATAATTTCACAAATCAAATCATGTGTCAAGGAGCAAGGTAGACAGCACAATATAAAAACTGAATGTCGATAGTTGGTCATTTTTTATGCAACTGTAAACTTATTTTTGTTCTATTTATGGAATATCTATCTTGAAACTATCGCTCAATATCCATCTTATCTTTCCTATCCAAACTTAAATGCCTCATCCACTCTCTACTGAGTAGCTTCCTTTCCAAAAATGGCTTACTGAACCCCTTCCAATCCGATTTTCATCCTGGTCATAGCACGACTTCTGCGCTGGTACACCGATATTTCGGATAGTATCAGACTAGGCATGAATAGTGGAATGATAACAGTACTCACCTTACTTTATTTTAGCAACGCCTTTTATACTGTAGATTTTCACATTCTGCTTGATATACTACGGTCTCTTAACATATCTCCAAAGACAATTGATTGGTTTCATAGTTACCTGTCTGGTCGCTGGCAAAGCATTTGCATTGAAAACTCAACGTCCTCCTGGTACAGTATATCTGCCAGTGTACCACAGGGTGGTGTTCTATTTCCCTTACTCTTCGCTGTTTTAATAAACTCCATCTCTAATCAATTAAGTTCCTCCTGCCATCTTTATGCAGATGATTTGCAAATATATACTCAAGTTCCGGTTAACTTGTTATCAAAGGCATACAATAAAATCAATGCTGAACTATTGCGTATTGAAGAATGGAGTCAAAATTATGGGCTCAAAGTTAATCCTGTAAAAACGCAGGTATGTGTTATCGGCAGTCCCGGGATGATCTCAAAAATTAATTGGACACAACTGCCACAGATTGATTTCAATAGGACCACCCTTGAGATCAGTACTACCATTAAAAATGTGGAGATCCACTCAGATAGTACTTTATCTTGGGGTCTACATATAAAGGAAGTCAGCCGAAGGATATTTGCTTCTGCTGGTTCTCTGCGAAGACTACGTAACTTACTTCTGACTGTAATGAGCGGCTATCGTATTTCTGTATAATATTTGTGTTTGGCTACGAAAATACGATTACGTCTCTAAATTCCGTCAAATGCTCAAGTGGCTACCAATTTGCTCTCGCCGATATACTCATATCCTCATTTTCCTTTATAGAATTTTGTTTAATCCAAGAGCCCCCTTCTACCTCAAAGAACAATTCAAGTTCCTTAATGACACATATGATAAATTTCTAAGGTCAACTGAAGATTTGGCACTGGAGATGCCTCTGTATTCTACAAAATTTTATGACCAGTCCTTTACGGCTATATGCTTGTGGAATGTATTACCGGTAAACATTAGAAAAGCGCCAACAGTTAATAGTTTTAAGAAAATGGTTCATCAATTTTATACGACATAAACAAGTCAGTCACGAATATGTATCTATAATGTAATATGTAGTATAACTGAGTAATTATAGCTGTTTTATATATGTACGTATATGTGTTTATGTATGTATGTCTGTATGTACGAAAATGTATCTATGTATTTATGTGTGTATTTGTATGTTTGTATATACGTATATATTTTTTAAATTAGTATATATATTATCTGCGATCACCAACCCGCCTGCCCAGCGTGGTGANTATATATTATATGTGTGGGCTTCTATACATAATGGGCATGTATGGAAATATATATATTTTCTTACTTTTTAAGAAAAGACAACTCCCGCATTAGTAATATACATTCCTGTGTCACGGGGACCTTTACAAACATACATGAAACGGACACAAAGTACACCCAAACTTAGAACAACTATTTATGGATCACACAAAGTGTTGTCCCATTTAGGATTTGAACCCACAACACTTGGTGTAGTAGGAAGTGGTGTGGCGAACACTGAAACTCCCAAGCCAGCCGTGTAGTCTTATTATATATATATATATGTGTGCCGGAAATACACATATATATATATATATGTGTGTATTTCCGGCTATAGATATTCATTAATCAGACTTTTTGATCCATCCTAAGGTTGCCTGGAAGAGATTACTTGCGGCAATAAGGCCACCCTTTGTACAACATATATTTGTCGTTTTCTTTACTCTCTTGTAAAACTGTAATACGGTGTGCAAATAAAGACTTTTCTGTTTATCTTTCTATGTTATAATAAATTAAACTTCTGCTGAATTAAAAAGTTTAAGTACTTAGGTTATTTTCTTTCGGAACATCTAAAAGACGGTTACGACATCTCTGACCCTCATTTGTAATGTGATAATCCGGAAATTTGCGCCGCTTGGAAGGAAGGTAGAACTACATATTGTCAACATTATATCTTATGTGTTTTCGCTGCAGTGACATTTTGCTAGAACTTATTTCGGTATACAAATAGTTATCTCGCTTTATGGAAATTCAACAGAGAGGGGAAAAATATTGATTAACTTTTAAAGGATTGTGTTCTATAAAATATAGTTTTGTAACAGAATGAAAGAGATAACGATAATATGTATAGAAAAATGTATACCAGTGTGCAAGAGGGATTATTTCCGCAAACTTAATTTACAAGACCAGAGGTTTACTGCATTATAGAATAATATATACGTATGTGTACCTAAATAAACAGGTGTATTAAGTATCAGCATCGTCCCTAAAAGCGATTTTGGTACCATTAAATAGGAGACAAGAACAGTAACATCAACAGGCACTTACATTTTCAATTATACATACCTATAGTACTAAATCATTATTTACATATTATTGTTCTATTACATCAGATCTAGATATTTTCGTTGTCATTAGACAATATTAGTCCTGGGTGGAAATGAGTCCCATCTCCTATGACTTAGCAGCATGGGGCGCAAATTACTAACTCAACTGTTAAGTTGTCGGTCCACAATATTTGACTTTTGAACTATCCCGGGTCACTTTGTCATATATACGTCCTTTAAGTTTTTACACCACATTTTTCGCGAGAGTAAAACTCGCATAGACAATCTCTTATGCTCTCCTCAACTCAACCTCACTTCCGTTTTTTTCCATTATTACTGAAATAGTTGGTAATGATATATAATATAATTATTTGGTACCTCGCGAAATAAAAAAAATGTTTTCTAGGGATAAATATCGTTCATATACGTATCGCCATCAGTATCAGCCAGTAGTCCACTGTTGGACATAGGCCACGCCAATTACACGCCACTTAGTTCGATCCTAGGCTTCTCACATCCAGCTCCTAGCAGCTGTCTTGCGCGTCATCACTCCGACTAGCCTGTGGACGTCAAGACGTCCACAGGCTAGTCGGACGCTATTCGGAGCTAGTCGGAGTGATGACGTCCAAACGTAGTGCAAGCACTAGGTTTGCCGAGATGCGGTCTAAACTCAAGAACCCGTTTACCCCTACGGTTATCGGTTATATGGCAAATATGGCCAAAAACCTTTCATGCGCAAACAACAAATACGAATATAAGAAAATAAATATGAAATAACAGTGAAGAGGATAATAGAAATATAAAATATAAGTATCAATAAAAAGGGTTTTATTGCAAGGGTTTTATTGATTGTTTATTTCTTTAATAAAAGAAAAATAAACACATTGCACTACAATAAATTCTAACTTTATTTATATAAACAAGATGAAAATATAGCGTTAAAATTGAAAGACTTGTAACACATTCATCTCTATATTGCACTGGGTTCTCTAAAATATTTCAATAAGTAAGACATATATTTCTTTATAGGCTAAGAGCCCGTATCGAAAATTTATAGGTCATTTGAACCTCCAGGAGATCTTTTTAGATGATACAGGGGCAAGAGAAAAACAATAACATTCAGCACTATGCCTTCACTTGCAAGCTGTCCAACTGAGTACAAGTGAAGGGGAGGGGGTAGCAACCCTTGATTTTTCTCCCTCGTACGGAGTTGCGGAATAATGGATTAGAAGAGGTTTTGAAATGGTATGGAATCGATGCCGTACAAAAATAGCGCACCAAAAAGTATTTTTTTTATTTCTCGGTGATCCTCTTTGTCAATTTGATCGTTTGATTTTGTATGACATTGGTTCCGTATAATTTCAATGCCTCTTCTAATACAGTACAGCAGCGCTGTATAAGAATCATGTGACAAGGGAGAAAAATCGAGGGTTGCTACCAACTGCTCTGTACCAGTACTCAGTTCTACAGCTTACGAGGGACGGCATGGTACTGAAAATTTTTGTTTTATGCTCTTGTATCTTTCCGGGAAGGTATCATTGTAGTTCATATGACACTTTAATCTTAGACAGAGGCCCGTAGGCTATAGATTAGCTATGGAATAATCCATATCCTATCTGAAAAAAATATAGTTACATCGTGGAATCTAGTGCTAAAAAACATACCACCCCGCTTTTCTGCGCAGTCGAATAAACACCAGAATAGGACACAATGGTTTGCTTACAGAATAGGGACACTGTTACTGTGATGTGTGACGGCACGAGGCGAAACAAATTTCTCAATAATATCGAAAATAGGCGGGTAGATGAAGAAGTTTCCACTTCGCGTAGCCAGTCAGCCAGTGACTACGGCTAGTGCAACGTGTTCGAAACGTCAGTCAAATCAGAGTTATTTAGTACCTTTGAATTTGTTTGTTTATTTATTTGATTGAACGAGATAATCTTCTTTATAACTATTTTATATCTTCAAAATTCATAGAATAATATGCAATTACCAGTCAAACCGGGAATCAATAGAGTCCCCCTGAAACAGATGCAATTTGGTTAAAATGTTAGTTGCGTCTGGCAATTCAACGGTCGTAACATAGTAAGATATACGTATAATCATAGTGTGGCTACTTCCACATACAGCGGCAACATAAACTAAGGAGTAACGTAGTGTACAAAGAAGCTACCAATCCTGCATCGCACAGTAGAAGTTCTCGCGCTGATTAACATATATACAGCTTCCCAACATTAACCATTGGGCAGTGGCCCACCAGGCATGATCACCTCGCCTGGTTGGAGGATCCTCCCTTTGTGTTGGAGGAACATGTGGCCCGTTCCTCCACAATAGTATGCAATAGCTTAAAAGTACCATACAAGTTTATGTTAGTTGGTTTAACACTTATATACATTGTGCTAACTAGTTAAATGCATTTGAGAATTTCCTGCTACAAAATCTAGCTCGTAATACTGAATGGTGTATATTTCAGAATGAGCAGAAATTTCCCAAGAACACTCCTAGAGTTTTATGAGCCAAACTTTTGTTTTGTGTAACACTAGAAAAATACAAAGTCACTTCTACTAAATGAAAAATTCATTCGACTTTTGTTCAACGAGGGCCGAGCGTGACACAGGATATAGGATACACTTACATATTTCATTAAAAATCCGCCATGTTAGTGCAAAATTTTAAAAGATTTAAATTAAAACCGCGTTTGTTTTCAAATATTTCATATTCAATAATAATATTCGTATCAAAGCTAAAACCAAAATTGTCATTTCTCGTAAATTATAACAATAGAGAGTTAAGAGCATCTGTCATCACGTGACCATCTCATTTCCTGCAAGTAACTACTTAAGGAGAATATTAAATGATCTTCGATTATTTTACTTCCTTTGCCAAAAAATATTGACATCTGGTTGACGTAAACATCGTTTTGATAAGGCTCATATCAATATTTAATTAAAGACCTAAGATGCTTTCGATGAAATCGTACTTTGTATATTATACTGATTTTTAAAACAGCTGCCTGCGCTGTATTTCACTGAGTGAGTGAGGATACCGGAGGTCCATAATCTAAGCCTTCCCCTAATCCCCCTTCCCATTTCCCAAGGGCGGCAACGCACTTGTGACGCTCCTGGTGTTGTGGGTGTCCATAAGCGGCGGTAATCGTTTATCATCAGACGATACGTCTGCTCGTTTGCCCCCGATAATATAAAAAAAAAGAAATAATAACATTACTCCCAAGAATCTTCAAAGTTATATTTTTACAAATTTGTTACCGAAGAGGGGGTGTATAGGAGCCAACCACAATCTTTCGCTCCCAGCCAACCTCAGCTGCACGCGGTGCACCCTGCTGGATAACAAACGAGGCTCTGCCGACCGACCGATGGCGGTATATCCCAACAGGTGTAACTAAATACAATAGGCCGGTGATGGGCAGCAGCCTATCACCTATGCAACAAGTTACGCCCTGCGATCACCAACCCGCCTGCCCAGTGTGGTAATTATCGGCAAAAACCTCCATGAGTAAGCAACAGAAGCCACGGTCACCACCACTGGTCATGGTGGCGACCACAGCTACGGCGGGACAGGGGGTGCTAAGAATCACCGGGTTATGGGAGGCCACCAAAACGACTGACCCTGGCAACATTCAACGGCCGCACGTTACGGCTATACTCGCATCTGGTACAACTTGAGGAGGAACTTGGGAAGATTAAGTGGCACATCTGAGGGTTATGTGAAGTCCGAAGAGAGGGGGAGGATACCATAATCCTCGACTCAGGCCACCTGATGTACTTTCGCGAGGGAGACGAAAGATCCCAAGGTGGCGTGGGGTTTCTAGTAAACAAGTCGCTTTCTAGCATCGTTGTGGAAATTTCCAGTGCGTCGAATAGGGTAGCGTACCTCATTGTCAAGCTTACTGAGAGATATAGCCTCAAGGTAATACAAGTGTATGCACCGACCTCAGCTCACCCGGACGATAAGATGGAGTATATGTTCGATGACATGGGTGACTTCAACGCCAAAGCGGGAAAACAAACCTGCGGCGAATCGGTAATAGGATCCCATGGATTTGGAAACAGAAATCATAGGGGGCAAATGCTCATCAATCAAAAGCTCATCATCAAAGAAAGAGGACGTCGAAAAGCGCCGACGTATGACCAAAAATGAGATCGATTTTATCATGACGGACAGGAAGCACATATTCAGAGATGTCTCAGTGCTCAATAGGTTTAACACCGGTAGTGATCACCGTCTAGTCCGAGGTTCTATGAATGTCAACTTCAAAGCTGAACGTGTCCGCGTGATGAAATCCAGGCTCCGACCAACTGTGCTCCAAGTCGAGATGGGATCTGAAAAACTCCAGTCTAATCTGGAAAACCGATTTGTTGCCATGGAAAACACGAGAGATGAAAACCAGAATCTTCTCTCAGAAAATGTGGTTCGAATCCTCTGGAATGAAGGTACGAGATATTGTCAAATGCAGCGTACACTATGGTTAATGAAGGAACGACGTGAGAACCCGCTAGTCACTTCATCGCTAAAGCGGACTCTAAGCCGAGAGATTAGTAAGCGTGTACGACACGACCTCCGATGCTCCAACGCTATTTTGATTGAAGGAGCAATCGAGCAGAACCGGTGGTCAATAGTATTTGTAAAATCTCTTTGAAGAAGCCATATGATGAAGCTGACCACAGCAAGCGGAGAAGTCGTTGCTTCCAAGCTGGCGGTCCTTTCGGAAGTAGAAAGCTTCTATGGCGATTTGTACGCTTTGCATGCATCTCGATCTGATCCCGAAAATGAGGACCCTAGAGCCACATTAACACGCCACCACTCCGAAGATCTGGCAGAATTGATCTGCCAACATTGACGAAATCGGGATGTCTCTTAGACAGCTGAAAAATGGAAAAGCCCCTGGAGAGGATGGCGTTACTACAGCGCTGTTAAATGCTGGTGGTATACCCGTACTAAAGGCGCTCCAAAAGCTTTTCAACGCTGTTCTGTTCGAAGGGAGAACTCCAGAGGCGTGGTCGGCTCTTCTTCAAAAAGGGAAATAAAACCATGTTGAAGAACTATCGGCCCTTTTCCCTCCTGAGCCACGTCTATAAGCTGTTTTCAAGAGTCATCACGAAACGTTTTGCGCGAAGACTCGACGAATACCAGCCACCGGAGCGGGCTGGGTTTCGAAGCGGATATGGCACCATAGACCACATTCACACAGGGCGGCAGATAATACAGAAGACTGAATAGTATAATCAGCCCCTGTGTCTAGTATTTGTGGACTATGAAAAGACCTTTAAGTCGATCGAGATCTGGTCTGTTCCGGAGTCCCTGCAGCGTTGCCAAGTAGACTGGCGGTACATCTAAGTGTTGAGATGTCTCTACAAAGCCGCCACTATGTCCGTCCAAGTACAGGATCAGCATACAAGACCCATACCATTACATCGACGAGTGAGACAAGGGGGCGTTGTATCCCCGAAATTGTTCACTAATGCAATGGAGGACTTGTTTAAGACGCTGCACTGGAAAGAACACGGTATCAACATCAATGGCGAATACATCTCTCACATGCAATTTGCAGATGACATTGTCATTATGGCAGAGAAGCTGCAGGACCTACAACAGATGCTGAACGACCTGGCTGACTCTTTTGGGCGCATCGGCCTACGGATGAATTTGGACAAGACCAAGGTCATGTTCAATGAACACGTACGACCGGAACCGGTTGCGGTTAACGCTGCCGTTCTCGAAGTTGTTCAAAAATATGTAGGTATACCTCGGGCAGACTTTGCAGTTAGGTAGAAACAACTTTGAGGACGAGGTGAACGGAAGAGTCCAGCTAGGTTGGGCATCGTCTGGGAAACTTCGTCGGGTCTTCTCATCGTCGATCCCACAGTGCCTAAAGACGAAAGTCTTCAATGCGTGCGTCCTACCCGTAATGACATACGGAGCCGAAATGTGGATACTTACGGTTCGACTGGTCCATAAGTTCAAAGTCGCTCAGCGAGCTATGGAGAGGGCTATGCTAGGCGTTTCTCTAAGGGATCGCATCAGAAACGAGGTGATCCGACAAAGAACCAGGGTCATCGACGTAGTCCACAGGATTAGCAAGCTGAAGTGGCAGTGGGCTGGCCACATTTGCCGAAGAACAGATAACCGTTGGGGTAAACGATTTCTTGAGTGGAGACCGCGTCTCGGCAAACGTAGTGTAGGATGTCCACAGGCCAGGTGTCCACAGGCCAGGTGGAGCGATGATTTGCGCGGGACAGCTGGCAGGATCTGGATGCGAGAAGCCATAGATCGAACTAAGTGGCGTGAAATTGGAGAGACCCATGTCCAGTAGTGGATTGTGATAGGCTGATGATGATGATGATGTTACTGAAGAACTAAGTTCATATTTAAAAAGTGTTGTAAAGAAATGAGGCCCCAAATTTTAGGTTTTCTGTATGATTTATTCGTGTTTTTAGAAATGATGCTAATCGATATGTGTTGTTCAGGAAACAGAAGGATGAGGCCAATTAGAAGAGTTCACCATAGATCTTGCCACGGCAGAGGCTAGAGATTTATATCCACGAACCTCTATCTTTTACTAAATTTTAGGAAAGAAAGTGCAAAATTATACTACGTTAGCAATTTTGTTCAATCTCTAATAGAACTCTGTAGTCTGCTAGTATGTCAACAAAATTACTTTTGAAGTAAGGTAGCTCAAGAAAAATGTACATAATAATAAATTTGTCAAAGAGTAGGTTTGATTTTAGTGGAGTAACAAATTCTGTCCGGGTGTAAGTTTTTTCATTTCATGTATGTTTGTGAAGTCCCCCAGGTCGGTCGATGTACATTCTTAAAGCAGGAGATGTTTAAAAAAATATGTATAAAAAGTTTCTTATAAAACTTCTACTTGGCTATGGGACAGGATCACTTACCACACAAAAACAAAAGGAAAGACTTCTGAATTAAAAATGTATTTTCCATGTCTTTGACGTATCATAAAATGCCACACTTATATTCTTAATGCGACAAACCAGATGCACCTGTTTTAATAAGTAAATTAAATTTGCTAGTTACAAAACACTTATCTTGTGTATAAAATAATATCGTGACAACAGAGTGCGACGGACCACACCAGGCTCTATGGGATAATACCCTGTCGTCTCATTACGTTAAAATGTGTAGTAAGTAATGAGATAGTTGAGGTTCTATACACGGACGTATGGAAAGGTATAATGTCCCTTAGAGGTGGATATTAGGCACACATATTCACAAACTAAATGCATGAGGTTCTCACCATAGGATTTGAATTTGAAGGTGAATCTATGGAAAAGTTGTATATAAGTCTTAGTTACAGTGACAATTGTATTGAATTTTATAACATATATTTATCTTTTAAGCTACACAGCTTGCTTTAGTATAAAGTTTTAAGAAGGCACAATTAAATATTCAGTTGCGGAAACAAACTTATAAGTTTCAGATATTGCAAACCAATTCCTTATCATCGTGATTGACTAATGGCCAATTTCCTTCTTTATACCGTAAAAGAAAGATCAATTACAATTTTATAATGTTTTCATTATATTTACAGTAAACTTATTTTCTTCTTAAGCAGCCTTCATAGTTCTTTCAGGTTCTGAAAATATGAGAAAAATATATCATTATATTAATGGTGGGTAATACAGTTTATAAAACATGTTTAATACGTTAATTACAATTTCTGTTTAAATAAGCTAGTTGATATGCAAAATTCAAACTTATATTAATTTCATCATCAGTCTGATAATACTACATATATAAGTTAAATTTACCATCATCAACAACGGGTTCGTTCCATTTCTGCCTCTCACTCGTAGCAAATATAATGAAGAACAGGTTAGATGCGAAGTATACACCAGACGATAAATAAAACACTTGGTACCACTGATCAGGGTCCCTCTGAAAATAAGAATCATTAAATTTTAGTTCAAAATTCAAAAATAAAAAAAAAGACGAACATCTGAAACACAACGCCGTCTAACCTAGAATTATAATATACTTATATTTTTTTTGGATATGTATTTCATTTTTATATATAGAAAATATCCAAACGCCCAAAAAAATGATTTGATAGGGAACCGTCCGACCTGAGCATCGAACCCGAGTCCTTAACCATAGTAGTCGCATAGGCTATCACTGCACTATGAAGGCAGTAAAAATAATTCATACGAATATTCTAATGAATATGGAATACATTTTCTTCAGATCATGAATGTATATTTTTCTCTAAAAAATAGGAGGTAATAGAATCAACGGACATGACACCCGTGTTACCCACATAAAGAATAATTGTTAATTTTAAAGTAACTCTTAAAATAGTATGATTGAAACCTAACATATTCTTAAATTATATCATAATAGAAATATAGAACGTCTCGTGTTCTAAAGCATTATTGATTACCTCATCTTGTAGTAAAAGACCAGCCATGAGCGGCGCTATGATTGAAATTATGTTGGCGAAGAAGTTGGTAATGCCCATCATAGAACCTGCGAAATTTGGAGCCATGTCTATATGAACAAGCTGAAACAGGATTTTAAATATAAAGGACTGCGAAAATGAAAATAAATTGAAAAGAAATTAAAATAAATTACAGAGATCTGCTAACGTAACACACACCACCAAAAGCGAAGCCTGTGTCTCTCCGTGGAAAGGAGATTTTAGTTTACCACACTATACTGGCCAGACGGGTAAGTATAAGGTTTGTTTTTTTACGTTTCGCAGGGTCAATCTTCTTAGTTCAAACCCCTAAGTAGGCTTTCGAGAAACCTTTAGTACATCCACCCTCCACGAAATGAATAGACGTGGTGACACTATATATTCTTAACCCATCACACTTACTATACTTAAAAAAATCTATAAAATTGGAATAAAATACAAACAAAGTTCAAAAAACCAACTTCATACATACATTATGAATCAGTCAATTTTTTTGTTCCTGTTACAAATACACATGCTAACTAAGTATGACATTACTAATTACATATAACTGAAACTTATACCAAATATCCCGTGTATTGCCCAGCATTGAGCCCTACGACAACTGTCAAAAGTGTCACAGCTAACATGACATCGCCCGCTGGTACATACGATAGACCAATTAATGTCACCGCTGGGCCCCATATACCTGTAAATCAAGAAATACAAAATAAATTTTATATATGTACTAAAAAATATATACCCTGTCGTTACTTTTGGGCTCTTGTTAGTTTAAGCCTAGAATATAATATGGTTGAAATAACCTTCATGAAAAGAAAATCCTCTTTGAGAATTTTCTGGTGTGACATGAATGTTAACAAGTACTAATGCATAGAAAATAAAATGATTTGATTGATTGATGAATACAAGTATACCATTTTACTTAAATATCTTTAAATTATAAAACTAGTGCAACGTTCAATACGTTGTCAATCCTCAAGACACCTTTCTTTTGTGCGGAAATCCCTTCGGATATCACCGAGCGATGGTTATGTTGGACTTAAACCGACTAAAAACCGCACATCGTCTCGGGTACTAGAAGCCGGAAAACCAGGTGTACCCTCGGAAGGAAATCCCTGGAACCCCAACGTACCTCAACAACGTAGCTCAAATTCGATCTGAATTTTCTTCTAATAACATTAAAATTGTATTCGTGCCATTATCATTAATTTATTTCTCTAAATTTAAAATTTTTATATTAATGGTTACGGCTTGTTGTCAATTCTAATAAATAAGAAAAAATGTATTTTGTAAAAAACATGGATTCTTACCAATTGTGTTGCTAATTTTCCTACAAACGCTGATGGTGATCCACTTTTTTTCGAGAACATAATCTGACACAAAACCGAAGGGGAAGCCAAGTACAAACATGACTAAATACGGGAGAGCTGACATGGCGCCATTCTGTACGTATGCAAAAAAAATACACTTATAAGCATAGTTAATAACTCATTCAATTTAGCTACGATTATTTTATATTCTTCAGCGCAATGAAGAACTTTTACGAAAACAAGGAATTTATAGATATGGGTAACTGCGACCAGTTCCTTTGCAACTTGATCGAAAGTCAGTCAATTTACAGATATTTGAATCTTTAATGTTAACTGCCTTGTCTGTTTTGCTGTTAGCGTATGCGATTCCAAACAAGAGGTATTGGGTTCGATTCCCTGGTCGGATAAAAAGTCTGTCCCTTACAAGAAGGAGCTACAATTCAAGTTTGCAATGTATTACGTCTATGTTTCGGAGACCATGTTAAGTTGGATTTGGTTGTCATAAGCATCGGCGGAAATCATTATTCGAAAGTCAGTGGCCTCAAATTTAATCACATCTAGTTCAATCTTCGAATTTAGTTCGAAATAATTGTTGCGGAGGTATCATAGGAGTCACTCTGTTGGAAAACTGAGATTTGGGTAAAACCGTCTAAATTAGTAGTTGACCCAAATAATACTGGGAACAATAAATGACGAAGGAAGAAAAACTTCAATGTATAAAATTTCATTTTACATTGTAATATGGACCTTTTCCAGTCGATGCTAAAGTCAATTGTAATAAGACCGGACTTGCAAAGAAAGATGCTTTGATTTATTTTCATAAAAATATTAGTTTTGTTTAACTGAGAAAATGATAAAATAATTTATTGATCAATGTGTGACCTGACCTTGCACTGCTAACACCTTAGTATTAGGACTGTATTCCAAAAACATCAACATACCGCCTTAATATCTACGCCAAGTATTTTCTTCATGTATGAAGGAATTTCAGTCATCAGTGTCCAAAAACCCCAGTTTTGTCCACAATGCGCAATAATTACTGCGTAGAATGGGAGGGAAGTGCAAATATCTTTCCAAGGAGTTTTTAGTTTCTAAAAAATCAAAAAGGATATCAATAGCATTTATAAAAAGTGTAGCAAGAACTCCACAAAATTACACCTACTTTCTGTTCACCAACTTGTCCTAAAGATTGTTGTATATAGTGTTTCTCATCAGCACTGATCATTTTTGAGGTCTGAGGAGAATCAGCACCCAGAATGACGTAAGCTGCAGTCCAAACAACACCCAGAGCTCCATTTATGTAGAAAATAACAGGCCAGCCCCAGTAGTCAGCTATGAAGCCCGACACGAAGAGCTGAAAAGCGGTCCCAAGTTGTGCCCCTAACGATATGAGAACCTTTCATTAAAAGTAATAGGTATTGATTTTCTAAAACCCCGAAAATATTTCATTTAACTTATTGTATTATGAAATGTGAATAATTTTATCAATTTTATTATAACATTAAGAATATCGATAGCACACGGAAGTGAAGAAGTATTTTCTAAAATTACAACACTCATTAAAATTTCAAACACATATTTGAATAAGAAAAACTACTTTTTTATTTTCAGTTGAATATATAACTTTGAAATAAATAGGATTATTTAAATTATTTAGAAAAAAAATGCATAAAATTACTTTTATACTCTTAAGTATTTTAAATTAGTTCACATGGAATATTGACTTAGGCCGCAAGTAAACCAAACATTTCCGTCAAATCACAGAACATCTCACGTTAATTTATTATCCTTACCATTACAAAAGGTTTCAAAATGTTATTACCGAAAAACTATATATATATCATGAGAAAAAAAATGGTTAAGAATACTTTAAATCTTTTCGGTTCCTACAACGTCATGCATATAATAATTTTAATACTTATTGCTTATATATACAGTAATTCATTCTTACTATAAATTTAAGCCATTATATTCAAATGCCAAAATAATTTTACTGCCTGATGGAAAGCATGAACGGAATTCAAAGTAGTGGTTACCGTTCTCAATGAGAACGTTGACAATTTTTTATGGTGATCCACACTAAGGCGGCCTAGTGCGATGCTTTTTCACGCCCCGCTTATTGTGGCCGGAATTATAGTGGGAAGGAAATACGTGGTGTGTACTAATTGCGATTGAATGATATGCTGATTATTTATTTTACTGTCTACCCATAATCATAATACTTTTATTTATCCTTCACATTTGAAAAATTTTAATGTTACAATAAAACTATACTTAAAATGGTACTATTATTATAAATTAATTTATTTGTATTTTTTCTGTGTTGAACACACATAAATTATGTATTTCAAAAGTAAAAAGTACAGGTATATACTTGATCTTGTGATAGAAGTTTCTAGTTTTATATTTAATAAAAAGACAAAAACACTCCCATTTTTGACATCGAGTGTCAAGGGGCAATCAAATATATTTTCAATGATGTGTGGTTGAATTGGGTTGATTTGATTGTGAAACTTTAATCAACTAGGTTATATACTATTCTATTGTTTCTTTGTGGTTTATTTTTGTTTCTAGAGTTTAGTTCTTAGTGCATAAGGTATTGCGGGAGTACCTCTTACGAACACTATTGCTTATGCACATGGTTTTATTCTTATTAAGTAAAGATATGGAAATACACACACTTACGCCTTTAACTTCCAAAAAATTAACTTCAGGGCTTAAAACGCTCGAATTTGACAACTGTGACCCATTTAGTTCCACTTAAAAAGTAGGCTAATCTATAATTTACTTCAGCTTACCAGCATAAATTATTGTTCCGAGTCGGCTTTTCTCTTCCAAAGGTACCCACTTGCCGATAAGGTTGTGTATTGTTGGGAACAAAAATCCTTGTGTCAAGCCCTGCAGGACACGGCAGGCACAGAGAGCCTCCCAGCCTCCCTAAAAACAACATTCTAATAAATAAATAAATAATATCTTCCAAATTAGAGTTTATCAGATTTTTTTAAAGAATTACAAGCAATGTCTTTATCCGATCTGCAGAGAAGCGTAAGTGCTAAGAGAGTTAATGGGCATCGACAAATCATTAGCTGAGATCTGAGATGTAGTACTTTCAATAAATGACAAACAGCTTATTCACATAAGAACATTACCAGATGACTCAAGTCAGTAAAAATTGTACGTACATAAATATCCTAAAAGAGACTTATGTCCTGAAGTCTACTATAAAAGTGAACGTTTTATAGTAGACTGTATTTTGGGGCTCAATAAGATTAGAAAGTGAAAAGATATTTAATAAAGGAGATATTTAAAAGTGAAATACCTGTCATCCTTCTGAGGAAAATCATGAACTCTTATCTCATTCCTTGTCTTACGTACGCATGTCAAACATAGAAGTTTGCCAACAAATAAAATAAAAACGGACAAGTGTGAGTCGGACTCGGCCACCGACGGTTCCATGTGTAGGATCAAACAAAGGTGTGTAGGACTTCGGAGACAAGAAACGGTATTTTTTAAATATTTTGCAAAATAAGTAAGACTTAACGCGGGGTAAAAAAATATGAAACATATTTTATGATGTGGACATCAAGTCTTTTCATATGAGACTCCATTTGAACTAATAGCTTCAATTTGAAAATTCGACCCCCTTAAAAATATGGATCCCCTATTTTTCCTGCATTTGTGATCTATAATGATCTGTCAAATTTTATAGTTCCAGGTCAATGAGAAGTACCCTATAAGTTTTGATTCCCTTGAGAGTGTCGAATTAAGTGTTTTTGTTGAATGAACGGCAGTATTTTTCTTTTAAATAAATTTAGAGGTTTAATTTTTCACATCTTTATGGAACCGTAGACTTGAGTATAAGGTTTAAATTTCTTTCGTTTTTTTTTCATTTCTTCTTTTTGAGGCCGGTGTTAAACGCAGGTTGCGTTTAACACCGTTTGCCATTAAGTTTGGCCACCAGGAGACCTTTTAAGTAAGGTATAGGTGCATAAAACAATAACATAGCACTGTGCCGTCACTTGTAAGCTGTTCAACTGCGTACAGGTGAAGAAAAGGAGTTTGCTACCCCTCGATTTTTCTCCCTTGTGACATGATTTTCGTACAGAGTTGGAAATTAATAGATTAGAAGAGGTATTGAAATTTCGTGGAACCGATGCCGTACGAAATAAAAAATGGGATAAATTTAAATGTATTCAAATACATTTGTTAAATTTTTAATAACCTTATGTTAACGTTTATGTTTGTAGAATGACAACTCGGCTAAAGGAGCTGTTAATTAAATAGAAAATAATGATGACGTCGATACAATTCCCACGTTATATGAATAATTTTGTTGCAATAGTAAGGTATGTTTTTTAATTGTCTAATTGCCAAAGTGCCGTAGTGCACAGTAGTGCATATCAGCTCTGCATATTTTGGAATAAAATTGTCGTTCATAAACATCCCTTGCACTGTGTTTCACCGAGTGAGTGAGAATACCGGATGCCCATACGCCAACCCTTTCCCCCATCCCCTTCCTCCATTCCCCAAAGGCCGGCTACGCACTTTTTAAGCCTCTGGTGTTGCGTATGTCCATGGGCGGTGATAATCGCTTACCATCAGGTGATACGTCTGCTCCTTGTTTCATATAAAAACATGCATTTAACAAATACATAATTTTTACTTACGTAATAAGCTGCTAGAGGTACCAGTACTGAGATCACGGCATTGGCACCCACCACTATAGTTATGAGAATACTGCCACCAAATTTGGCAGCGAGCTCACCCGCTGGGAGTTGTAAGACGATGTAACCCCAGAAAAATGATGAAAGAATCACGCTTTGGGTTTGTATGTTCCAGTCGAAAGTCTAGATAAGGACAAAAATATGATTACAAAACTATATTGAATGAAACGTTGAATTAGGGATAGATCAATAAATACAATGTGCCTTATGTAGCTATGCAATATTTTATTGTGACAAATGAGAGGTTAGGTTTTTTCATGAAGGACCCTGCCAAAGTGACTGCTCNCAGGGATATAACAGAACGAAGACAATGTAGAATGGTGACCCTCATTATGGCGGCCTATTAAGATGCACAATCATATGGCTTGATCCCAAATTACATGTTCTTTTGTTTTAACTATTTGAGATGTTGCTTGGAAATCTTTAAAAATTAGGCTCACAAATTGTAAAATTATAATATAGGGGGTATAAATTATTGTTTGCAAAATATATGGTAAGCTTTTTTTATACTAATGCCTATATGAACACAGGAAGACAGAGGACTTAAACGATGACATCTCGTCATTATAGCACCACTTAGTAAAAGGGAACAAGTATGTCCCCGTCAATCGAGCAGTGCTTTATTGTTTAGAATAAGAATTGAAGAAAGGCAGATAAAAACCTCAATGATGACAATGACGCAACTGGATAATATTAAGGATTAAGGAGCAAAGAATATTTTAGAACAAATATTAGAAGTTTTTAAAATAGAAGGATTTAATTAAGACGCATCCTTAAAAATCAATGGAGATCATCATATATTCTCATACTCCCGTTAAAAACGATGAAGAGTCAAGTCTAAACTAATCACCTGCTGGAAATTAAGGTGAATGACGATGAAGAGTTAAAAATACTTACCTAATATTTAAAAAACATACTCCGCCAGTACTCAAAGGGATTAGCATAGAAGAATAGAAATATATTGTTATAAGTGAATCCTAACAAAAGCATCTTAAAGAGAGGAATATCATTTAATAAATTGAATACCACGAATTTACTAACATAAACGATACACTTATTCTATATTTTTTTGTATAAACGTTGCCAACAATATTTCTGTCATCACCTAAATGAATTCATAAGGACACTAGTTTATTAACCTTGAATCTTTGAGTTAATATCAAGTTCATATTAAATAACTGTTAAGTTCACATAATGATAAGATATTATTAGATTCAAATGAATATACAAATTTTTATTTTCACTTTAAAACCCGTTATTAATACTTGGCTATCTTTTGGGCTACTAATCGGACACTGTTAAAATTAACAATAGGATAGTTGGTTATTTACAGTAAGGAAAATTCAGATGAGAAGAGAGTAAATGGGCGATGATTAATGTTGATGGCTGGGATCGAATACGCTAAGGCTTACTACAGACGCAAACGTACAAATGCATGTAGTTTTGTGGGCTGATTCTTTAAATTTCCAACTCACATTTACATAGGGAAACTTTTCCAGCGAACCTGATCGTATGTGACTGGCATAAGTTATAATAACGCGAACAGGACAGAGTCGATTACCCGTAGCTTGATCTACCTTTTTGTGAAGTCAGTCTTACCTATTTCAATGAAGTTTGCATTTCCGATTATGTAATTTACTTTTAACGCAAAAATCCATAAAGTTTGTACTACATTAATTCTCACAAATGGTAACTTATAAAATCTTTACGTATAACAATATTATTTGTGCACGTGAAATTAACACGAGACGCTTTTGCTAAATACCAAAAGCGAAACAGGATCTTGACACGTTTATGAGAATTGGTATATTGCCAGTTTTAAATTGAGAAAACCGAACAAAAACAAAATTATTAATTAAATAGATTTTTCATACTAAGGAATATTAAACTGAAGATATGAGTTTCTTTGAATAAACTTAATTAACCTTATCTTCTAGGTATAGCAGAATTTACATGTAATAATCTTGCATATCAAGTGTTACTTTTAGTCAATCATATTCTACTTTATGTATATCTAACAACATGTGCAAAATTTTACGACTGTTGAGTAGTACATAAGTGTAGTAAGCGATAAAAAACATTCATATTATAGTCACGATCAGGACAGGAAAGAAGGTATTAAACTACCGACTCGTCATTTCTCAGATTTCGAGATCTTATGACTGATTTCTCAATTAGTTGCCAGCTTAAAAGATGAAACTTTGTTACGTTACTTCCATAATTACTACCTTTTAAATAGACTTCTTGGAAGCTGCTTGCTTCCACAGTAGAACTCCAATCTTTCTAAAATCTCTCATAAAGTTTATATGTCTTTTAGCCACCTAAAATTCCTACAATAGCAACTTCTAGTTCCAATTACCACCTGTTGTTCATCTGTTGATCTATATGCTCTGATCACTGTTACCTAAGCCTCCTCATACCTTGGGCTATGACTATCTTATTTTTCTTCTTCGGTTTTTTTGCTACGGTTAACGTAAGGGAACAGAAATCACGTTTGTCATAACAAACTAAATCAGTAAACTCACGTTTTCATTATTGGTGTCCGTCATGGCGACTATGGCCATACTCATGTTGACTCTCATGCTGTATGCGAAGAGCATCGCTAGAAATAGTAGAGCCACTTGGATGTGACGAATGCCCAGCTTTAACTCTGTAATAAGTAAAAAATATATGTTATTGCTTTTGGCAAGTAAATTCCAGCCGTGAGGTAAAGTACTGAAAATGTAGAAGTCACTATTTGCTCTCATTCTTATCTTAAGATTCGATTAGAAGAGCAAATTACACAAAGTGACCGCATCGTGAATAGAAGAAAACTTGAAACCAACTCTATACGGACCTATCTGATCAAGACTTTGGTATCAAGCCAAAAACCTCTTTATTTAGTAGACTATTAAAGATATCGATCATGACAAAAAAGTCAATTTTAATATTATATCTGAATATCTTGGCTGTATTACATTAGACTTAAAATGTGCATAAACTATTCTCTTGTATATTCAGCCATCAAATCTTAAATATTTGTAAACATCGTTTGGCTTGAATGCAATAAATCGTGTTCATTAATTGATATAAAAGTAATCGTTCGATGAAACTGTTTGTAAGGTGTAATGAGTTATTATTATTTTTGTGTTTGACACTTCGATCTTTTTTAGTTGTTTATATACACACTGTTATATCATTAACCCCGAAATTTATTTCAATTTCATTTTGCACATTTAGGTCCTGGACGACTCGGTAACTGTTGATGATGTCCGCGTTGCAATCCAGGAGAAGACGAAGTGCAACGCGGACAACATCAGAGTTGGCACCATCCGCCTCGGTCCGGGGGGACTTGGCGCAGTGTGGGTGAGCTGTCCCGTAGCGTAGGCGAAAATCTTGGCCGACACCGGTTGGCTGCTCGTCGGTTTCGTGAGGTGCTTCAAGTGCCTGTCGGAGGGACATTCACGCGTCAAGTGCGAAAGCTGTTTCGACTGCAGCGGACTTTGTTTCCGCTGCGGTCGACTGGGGCACAAGGTGGCAGAGTGCTCTGCCGCCCCTAACTGCCCTGTGTGTGCGGCAGGTAATAGGCCCGCCAATCACCAGATGGGGCAGGGAGGCTGCAGGGCCCCGCATGCTTCTCGGCAGACGTCGACGGCTAGCCCAACGATCCAGGCTGACCCCGACGCCGTCCGTCCGTCGACATCGACGCCCATGGAGGAGGCTGTAGAGACGATCCAGTAATGGACCACGCCTCTAGCCTCCTTGTCCGGACGAACCTCAACCATTGCGCCGCGGCGCAGGATCTCTTCCTGCAGACCATGGCGCAGTGGTCGATCTGTGTTGCCGTAGTCGCGGAGCCCTACTATGTTCCTCCCCGTCCAAATTGGATGGATGACTGGGACGGCTCCGTGACAGTCGTCGGTTCCGCGGCGGCTCTTTTCGCTCAAAGACAAGAGTAATGGATATGTTGCCGCCGAGTGGGGGGGGATCACTGTATACGGTGTATACTTCTCCCCCAACCGGAGTTTGAGCGACTTCGAGGTCTTCCTCAACAACCTGGAGACCTCGATGCGGCGGTTAGTGTCTGGGCACGTCCTAGTGCTGGGGGACTTCAACTCAAAATCCATCGCGTGGGGTTCCCCGGCGACGGACGCCAGGGGCGTGGCCGTGGTGGAGTGGGCAGCCTCGGTGAGCCTCTGTTTGTTAAACAGAGGCTCCACCAACGCGTGCGTGCAACAGCAGGGGGGGTCGATAGTGGACCTTTCGTTCGCTACCCTTGCAGTCGCCGCACGAGTAAGGAACTGGTGTGTCCTGGATGAGGTTGAGACGCTCTCGGATCATTTATACATCCGATTCGAGCTCTCCCGGTCCCAGGGCCCCAGTAGGGGTCACATGGCGCGGCGATCCTCCCGCTTTCCGCGGTGGGCTGTCGCCAAGCTCGACAAGCGCGGAAAACTCTGAAGCTTGCCATTCGCCCGCCAAAGAGGAGAATAGAAAAGAGATACTGGAGGGTCTCGACCGTGACCCCTGGGGTCGCCCATATCGTGTGGTACGTCAGAAGCTCCGCACGTCGGGCCCCCACCTTACCGAGACTCTCCAGCCCAGCTTCCTGCAGGAAGTGGTCGAGGGCCTGTTCCCGCAGCGGGCGGAACACACGCCCCCGTCCATGGCCAGTTCGGTTGGAGACGACGGGGGCATTGAGGACGACGTTCCGCCTGTCAGGGAATCGGAGGAAGGGGCGGCTGTTCTGCGGATCCGATCCAAGAACACCGCCCCCGGGGCGGACGGCGGTGTCGTTAGATATCGCCAACGCCTTTAATAGTCTGCCATTCAGCTGCATCAGGGAAGCGCTCCAGTACCACGGGGTGCCAGAGTACCTGAGGCGGCTGGTGGCAGACTATTTGGAGGAGCGTGCCGTCGTGTACGAGGATCGAGATGGCGCCTTGAGACGGCGACCCATGTCGTGCGGCGTTCCGCAGGGGTCTGTCCTAGGACCACTCCTGTGGAACGTGGGGTACGACTGGGTCCTTCGCGAGCGTCTCCCCTCCGGGCTGGGCGTAATTTGTTACGCCGATGACACATTGGTCACAGCCCGGGGAGCGAACTCTCCGGAGGCGGCGTGCCTGGCTACCAGGCGAGTCTCTGTGGTGGTCGGGCGCATTGAAGCGCTGGGCTTGCGAGTGGCCCTGGACAAGACGGAAGCCCTGCTCTTCCAGGGGCCCCGTCGCGGGCCGCCCCCTGGCGCCTCCATAGTGGTCAACTCGGTCCTCGTACCGGTTCGGGCCCAGATGAAGTATCTGGACCCGATCCTCGACGGTAGGTGGCTCTTCGACGAGCACTTCCAACAGCTTGCTCCGAAGCTGGTCGACACTGCCTCTGCCCTTGGGCGACTTTTGCCCAATCTGGGTGGAGCCAACGTCGCAACGAGAAGCCTGTACACGGGGGTCATCCGGTCGATGGCGCTGTACGGCGCACCAGTGTGGGTGTCGACTCTGACCGCCCAGAATAAGAGGGTATAAGAGGCCTCAGAGTGTATTGGCGGTCAGAGCCATACGCGGATACCGCACGGTATCGACCGAGGCGGCGTGCACCTTGGCCGGAACACCCCCGTTGGGTTTGGAGGCGGAAGTGCTCGCCGAAGTTTATCGACGGGTGGCTGAATTCCGGGCGGAGAGTGGCATGCGCCCTCCGCCCGAAGAGGTACGCGAGTGGCGTGAAGCCGCCCGTCGAGCCACTATGGTTCGGTGGTCGTCGCGGCTGGAGGCTCCACGTGCTGGCTTCGCCACCGTGGAAGTGCTCCAGCCGGTCATCCTCGAATGGGCAGGGCGGCAGCACGGGACCCTTTCCTTCCGACTGACGCAGGTGCTTTCCGGGCACGGTTGCTTCGGGAAGTACCTGCACTCGGTTGCGCGGAGGGAATTGAGTCCCGCCTGCCACCACTACGACTGCGGTGAGAACTCAGCCCAGCACACGCTGGCGGTGTGCCCTGCTTGGGCGCCGCAGCATCGGGCCCTCACTGCAGTCATCGGAGGAGATCTCTCGCTGCCGGCCGTCGTACGCTCCATGGCCGGCGGCGAGAGCAGTTTTACAGCGGTCGCGACCTTCTGCGAGGAAGTCATCTCGCGGAATGAGGAGGCGGAGAAGGCCCAGGAGGACGATCTCCACTCGGACCCGATCCGCCGCCGGCGAACCGGGTGGCGCCCTGAGTGTGGCCGCGGATAGGCGGGACGGGTTTTCCCCCCATCCGCTTCACAAGCCACCCGCGAGGGGGTAACGTTACGCGTGTGCCAGTCATCAGTATCAGATCAGTAACATCAGACGACGGTGCCCGCTTCAGTGTTGACAGGCGCTGGGAGGGGTCTGGATGGCGTAAGAAAGCGGTTCCTGGATTCCTCCCGCCTCAGGCGTAGAGTGGCACACCGTGGTGGTTTAGTGAGTAGTCTGGCTGGAGTCAGTCAGGAGTCCCACACAAAGTGAACCCCCTGTCCTCGCGGGAGGGGGGGGGGGAACGAGTGCGCAAGGGCATTCCACGACGTAAAAAAAAAGGTGGTCAGTATATTTGAGGGCCCTGACTTTCCAATAACGATTACCATATGTTCATGACAATCGTGACCTTGTTTCCGCTGCTTAACGTGCTCTCCGAGGCATGGGCGAGAAACACTGCCTTTTTCCTCACTCCGGGCTGCTATTAAGAATTTCTTGTAAAAAAAACTAAGCAGCAGTCCGACCTCGGAATCGAACCCGAAACCAGTTGATCTGCAGTCGCTTAAGTTAACCTTAAAAGAAATAACACACAAAGCCATCTAGTCCCAAGTTAAGCAGAGCTAGTGTTATGTTATGTACTTTTTTGTATTGATATTGTACATAGAAAACATTCAAATTCTGAAACAAATACTTTTAGATCATAAAAACATTTAGTACGAGTTGGGAATCGATCCCAAGACCTCAAGCACAGTCGCATACGCTCCTAACGCGCCACCAAAGCAATGAAATATCAATAAAAATATATATACCAGGAAAACTACTGGCTGACTTACCTAACTTATAGAAGATAATAAAATGTAATTATATACATACAAATAGAGCATCAACGATAAAATTTCTATCAAATAAAGTGCTACTGCACCATTTGACACCGAGTTCATTACAAAGGCAGGGACTCGAGCTTGAAGACTGTCTGTATTCAAACTAGCCAACAGTACTTCTATATCAGTCCCATACTTTGTTATAAAGTTAATAGAGAGATTAAAATGTACCCCTTAAAAAATGAAGATAAGATAAATTGACTGGTTGTACGTATACGTTGTCGTATGAAAATACTGAAAGAAAAATTATGATGATTTAAAGTAACGGCGTGCGGTTTTAGTCGATTCGAGTCCCACATGCCACCAGGAGGTGGTATCTGAGGGGATTTCCGCACGGGAAAAAAAGGAGAAAAGATTTGCTTATTTTGCTCAATTTTTTTTTTCAGCGTGTGACTATTCAATTCATTAATGTGATAGTGTTTATGGAATTGTTGCACTAAATATATAAAGAACAATTTTTTTTTATTTTTTTTTATATATATTTAAACTGCCAGAATGACTCTGCCCTGCCTGATGGAAAGCATGAGCAGAATCCAAGAGTGGTGGTCACCATCCTAAATGCGAAAAAGAACAATGCAGCATGGTGACCCACACTACGGCGGCCTGGGGGGAAGGGGGATGGTGAGGGGGATAGGGGGCGTTGGATTGGGGTATGGGCCTCCGGTATCCTCACTCACTCAATGAAACACAGCGTAAGCGCTGTTTCACACCGGTTTTCTGTGAGGCCGTGGTATCACTCCGGTCGAGCCGGCCCATTCATGCCGAAGCGTGGCTCTCCCACGGTAATACATACAATGATACTAATTTTTGCACATACATTACACATTTTTCGTCGTAGGTGTGATAGTCCAACTAATGTTTACGCGGTTCGCAATGATTTTATATGGCAGTATTTGGTCATCGCTGGGCCGCGGGCTAAGAGCGTGTAAGATTGGATTACCGCTGGTTACTATATCATCTTCCTATATTTATTTTACTTTATTTAGTATGGATAAATATATATATCATTTTATATAGCACAATCACACAAGTATTTACTACCAGACAAGGACGGACCGATGACCTTTTCTGGTGTTGCAAAGGGCATTACAATTGCATGGTTGTCTTCTTTTATTTTACGTCTTTTGAAAACCACGTATTGTCCTGTGTATATCAAAATAAATCATTTTTTTCTGTCTGATACATAACGTATTATGACTGAGGTATTGTAACAATATCAAATAATTAAGTTTAAATAGTATTTTTGCACAGAAAAAGCCTGAAAAAAAATGCCCAGGTAAATTCCCATCAAAACATTCCAATTAAATTTCCATTCTCGAGTTTTTGGTTGAGAGAGACGATTCGTTTCTATTTTATTTATAAAATTTTTAATTAATTAATATTGCAATGAAATGTTTATGAATATCCAGAAGTAGTCATTAATAGTTGCAACACAGTTTTTATAACTGTACCTATTACCACACTTTTTTTATGGAATAGAGGGCAAACGAGCAGGCGTATCGCCTTATGGTAAGCGATTACAGCCGCCCGTGGACACCCGTAGCACCAGAGGCATCACGAATGTGTTGCCCGTCTTGGGAGATGGGGTGGGGGATGAGGGGAAGGGTTGGATTATGGACCTCCGAAACCGAATCACTATTGTGTCTTTATGTTTAGTAATAAAAAAAATAATATAAAAATATTTAGTCCAACTGGTAATGTTTTAAAATATAGACTGCATGATACTGGTTTATCTGCACATTTTCCTTAAGCAATAACGAGAACTTAAGAAGTTGCTTCAATGAGAAAATCTGTGTTTACCTGTTGCAATTACAAACATGATAAGTTTAATTAAATAAATTGATTATTTATTTAATTTGGTAAATATTAACAAGTATATATTTACAAGGTATTATATATAATACATATGGGACATAAGACATACATACAAACTTAAATATGTTAGGAACAGAAACTTAAGCAGGGTAACCCATTTGGTTTATATGGAATTAACGAACCACACACATCTGTAACTAAAGATACTCATCCACACAAATTTATGTATTGTATTGCATGTACAGGTTCAATCAATCAACTTATAGCCGTCCTCTGCTGAACAAGTATCTCCAAGGAGCGCCAACTATCTCGATCTTAGGCAGATTGCATTATGAGATATTTTATGTATTACTTCTATTTTATATAACCTTACAAGGGCTCCTTGTAAAGGCTTTAAAAAAATGCTATATTTATTTTACGTACATATATATGTTAAACATTAAAAACATCGAAACAGCCGTTTAAAAGTAACTCGCATTTAATTTAATTAGGTATATTAGATGTAAAAAATGTAACAAAAAGCGGATGTTCGCAACCTGCAGTCTGACCTCGTCATATTCTGCAAGGTCTGCTTGGCCTAGAGGTACAGTAAAATCAATACAACAGATGACATAGTAATATAGAACTTACTGAAGTGTAAATAAACTTCAATTACGTATTCACTGAGCTGTAATTTTAACATTCAAAAATATGCTATAAAGTTACATAGATACGAAATTATAGATTCAAAATTTAACAAAAATAATAAAAGAGAAATAAAACGAACGCCGAGGTCTTAGTGGAATACCCAAAGTACAATCAGGGTAGAAACATAATGATGATAGGTATAATCAAATACTACACCAAAGTAACCTGATAGTGTTTATCCATCTCATCAAAGTTTTGTTCTAAGTAGGAAAAAAATGTTAAAAAAAAGAGAAGAACCATGAAATAACCACCAACCGTCAGGCCAACGTGGTATAGTAAGCCATTACCGTAAACTAATAAAGATTGTTGATAAGAAAACAAATACGATAAATGGCTCCACAATTAGCACTACTAATGTTTGGCAACATAGATTGCATTATTTACGTGCCAAAAATTCATATATGTTTATTTATCAAACATTAACTGAACATTCTTAACGAGGCAAAAGAGTTCGATCTATCAGATCTGAGACATAACGAGTTATTCATAGTTACCAAAAAAGACATCGAAGATAAAAGATTTTAAATGCCGTTCGCAGTTAAGATGTTATTCTGATGTCTGAATATCGTATATAGCACATTCCTTTTCTGGGACTCCAATGTTGAGGCGGGGGCTTATCAAAAGGTAGAAACTGCACACAGAGATTTTAGGCATACAGTTACAGAGTTTCAATCACCAATATGCCTTCATTTCAATCAGACATGCGCTTTGAATGGAGATTCTGTGACAGTCTTATCTATAACCTAGATACTGGTTCTGTATTTCTTTGGAGAAACATAACAATTAATTGTAGCTTCAAAGTGATGTAAATTCCATCAGTAAACACCTGTTTTATTGCTAAAGTTAACTTCAATAAACCTGATGTTTATCGCTTTGAATTCCCTTTAAGTGTCATAGATAAGACTTAAGTAGTTTATTTTTAAAACACGTTGCTACGAATAATCTTTTCATGTGAAAAAAGTGAATTCCGTAGGGAACTTGAATGTTTGTTATTTTAAATTTGATAAAAATGCATTTAAGTTTTTATATTCGCATTTTGGCATTGTTTGTTAATACAAATATAGAATTACTTGACTGACCAGTTCATCGATACAATGACAAATCCATGAAGGTTACAAACTTGTTATTTTGGCACTCGCTTTTATTGTTAAAATAACCTACTTAAATTAATTATTTTCAATATTTAAATTAAATTATATATATTCACATACAATTATAAAATTGTGATTTGCAAATTATTTATTTAATAACTTACGCTATGGACAAAAGTATATTTTTTAATGTAATCGCGGGCAAACGAGCAGACGTATCGCCTGACGGTAAGCGAATTTCGCCGCCTATGGACATCTGCAACACCGCGTCACAAGTGCATTGCCGGCCTTTGGGGGATGGGGATGAGAAGAGGGGCTGGGGTATGAATAATCCTTTTCTAGTCATTTTATAATTATATTAGTAGTTTTGTAAAATTAATAAATACAGACCAAAATCTGTTATTTAACCTCATTGCCCGTGGATCAGTAGGTATTCTGTACATTCCCTAGGAATTGTAAAGAATACCTAGGCAAAGTATGCTATGGACAATAATAATAGTAAAAATACATACTTTGCCTGAATGCTCCAGGTATTGTATAGATAGCCTAGGTATTGTATAGAATACCTGAATTATGCAGATTGCCGGTAACACAAACATAGAAAAATCTGACCTCTTTTGACTTGGCATTGGCTTCCAAGATTCTTATCAGATGTCCAGTGAACTAAAAATAATAAAAGCATTTGTTGCGCAGTTTAGAATTAGACGACCGTGCTTGAGATAAGTGAAGATATTACTATAATATTAGACATTATAAACGAAAGACCTTGTATGGGACAGATTTCGAACACGTTTGTTTATTTTGCGTAAGAGATGCAACTTCAGCCTTAGTGTTACTGCATATGATATCGTTGTGCAACCTGAATTGCACCTTAATTCTACAGAAAATGAGTTCCTATTTATTAAAAAGCGGGATTGCTGAGCTGTCACCATGATATATATAGTTGCAGATAGCAATGGCACATTTATAACACCGCATCTCTCCCTAAAGACTATAGCTGCAAGCTGCGTATTTATACTTACTACAAAGTTTACAACGATAGAATGAATAGATAAGGTGTAAGGTGAAATAGTCTAGTCAATATACTATACTATCAATATGCTCTCATTTTACGTTCAACTATAATTTAAGAGTAGTGAGTGAATAGCGTGAATATTAAAAAATATAAACTTCTAATCCAAAAACTGACCAAAACATTAATAAATCGTATATTTACAACATATTTGTATACATATTTTTTATAGATAAAATAAACCCAGATGACTATAGCTCATTGTTTGTCCTAGGTGCGTCCACCAGCTTTGCAGAAGGGTTGAAAGAACTGCTACACTGATTTTACAATGGACGAGGTTTTCCCATAAACACCGATTTCGACCGGTTTCAATAGGCTTTGAGTCTGTATGTACTTCAGCCCTCACTAAGGAACTTTTTAAAAACTTTTTACCTTGTCACTAAAATTGTCCGTACCTTGTGATAGAAATAAAATGTAAAGTATTATGTGTGCTTTCATATTTCATGAAATTAGAATTTCGGTATTTTTCGAACAATGCAGCAAGTGTTTAGTATAGCGGCTTTTGGCATAGTATTGTATGTTTTAATAGGGAGTTCAATATGTCGTAGGAAGTGGTGGACATTTTTTTGGTATAACTCCTGTGCTGGAGGGTACCAAATGCACAATGTACACGTTACTCATTTTGTTATAATTATTTTAGTCGGTTTGAATCCGACGCACTGCTCCAGTACAGACCACGGGTGAGTGATGGCTCGATTAAAATTCCACATGCCAAAAAAGGTATTTCCGTTTATCACAACATTTAAACAAATATAACGACTGATTCGAATTGAAATATTTCATTTATCGCGAAAGACCATAAAATACAATAACACCACTGTGCGACTAATTAAAGCGAAGTAGCAGTAAACAATATTACAAAACCGTAAAAGTACCTAGACCTAGTTACATTATAGTGTGCTTTTTTCTTTTTATGGGGTAGCGGGCAAACGAGCAGACATATCGCCTGATGGTAGACGATTACCATCGCCTAAGGCCATATGCAACACCAGAGACGTCATAAGTGCGTTACCGACCTTTGGGGGATGGGGAGCAGGATAGGGATAGGGTAAAGGGTTGGGATATGGCCTCCGGTATCTTCCGGATGGCGTAAGAAAGCGGTTCCCGGATCCCTCCCGTCTCAGGCGCAGAGTGGCACACCGTGGTGGTTTTGTGGGTAGTCTGGCGAGTCAGTCAGGAGTCCCACACAAAGCGAAGCCCCTGTGCCCGCGGGGGGGGGGGAGCGAAGTGCGTAAAGGCATTCCACCACGTAAAAAAAAAATGGCTTTCGGTATCTTCACTCATTCGGTGAAACACAGCGCAAGCGCTATTTGACACTGGTTTTATGTGAGGCCGTGGCAGAACATCACAACCGCAATTCAAGAGAGATATTAAATGACATTTTGTTGATGTTGACGCAATGTGTTCATAATGACCGTTGTAATGTTCGAGGGTACCGGGTAAACATAATTATTAAACTTGTTATTGTTTTAGGAATTATATTAGAATTTGCTGGTTTAACTATTATAACGACAAACACTAAACGTATCTGCCAATTGTAAATAATCTATCTACGTCAATAATAACATGTTAATTGTAAAACACTTCCAATAAAACGCCATTTGCTCCTCGCCTTTTTACGGAGCGGACGTTCCTTTATATGAAAAATTATAAAATAGTTATGGACTCCATTATATACATTCAATAAAAGAATTTAATTAATAAAACCTCGAGATACATTACAGTGAGTTTACGCCCTTTCAATGCAGGAGCGGGGAGGGGAGTTTTGTTTACATTACTCGCTTGGTTAAAGCGACAAAAAAAAATGTTGTGTTGTGACGCCCACGAATCACTCAGTCAACACAACAGCCTTTAAAAGTCATTAGCCTCTCCTTTGATAGTAAGTTTTGAAATGTCATACAAAGCTGGTCAGAAATGTTGACATAGGTTTTGTTGCAGTGATGCCCGGTGTCATTTACTACTTACTTCTACTTATACACACTCCAAGATGAAAACCCAACTGTTGGTGGTTTTGAGTAAAAAGCAAATTATAAAATATAATTCTTAGTATTAATCCTTAAGTATTCAATCAATGAAATCGTTATTTCGTTTCAGGAAGGAATCTATAATTTTTTAATTAATTCAAAACGTGTTTGACGTTTACGAAATCCACTAATGAATTCCGCATTGATATGTCTTTACGTCACTATATTTGAAAGTTAAAAATGTTAGCACCGGTCACAGTAGCGTATGTAACGTTTGATAATAAAGGTGTTTTCTTAAGGACAATTCCTGTTTTGAGAACAGAGGTCATCGAAATCCAGTTTTAGGTTTCTTTGTGACAAAGCTTAGTACCAAATCTTTAATATATTATTTATTTTTTTACTACTCTTTTTTAATATAGTGTTAGATTTTGCTCCGTTTACTTAAATAAAAACAAAAGTGGCCTACGTTCTTCATGAATTGAAGTATCTCAATGTCAAATTCCGTTGAAATTGGTTCAATAGTTTTTACATGAAAGCGCAACAGGCAGACTGATGGACAGACAGAGTTACTTTCGATTTATAAACATGATAATAGCTTGGATTGTTTTAGTATATTATTATATAAACCCCACGAGTTAAACACGACCTTACAAAAGCCGGTGTTGAACAAAATCGTTCATTGCTTTTCACTTAGTGACTCAGTGACCCCAGGGAGGAGGGTATCAAAGAACGACAAGACATGTTTTTTTTTTCTTTTATGTATCAGCTGCCAAAATGACTTTGCCCTGCCTGATGGAAAGCATGAGCAGAATCCAAGATTGGTGGTCACCATCCTCAATGCGAAAAAGAACAATGCAGCATGGTGACCCACACTATGGCGGCCTGGTAAGATGCTTTTTCACACCCCGCTTCTTTTTTTTTCGGGCTTTTCAAGGACCCTGGATCATAATGGGAAGGAATGTGCCTTGTTTGTTTCATTTTCTTCATATCATCATCAACAGACTTTAATAAGCCGCTCCTAAACATGGCCAGCTCCTTCGAAAACAGGCTTCGGTCTACCACATCATATTAACTAGTCAAGTTGGTATAGGATTTTGTGGTGTGACAGGTGTCATATCCCTCCGACACAAAGGGGGGATTCTCCGACGAGGCGAGGTGATCATGCCTAGCGAGCCATTGTTGATGTTGGAAAGTTGTTTAAATGCAAATCGGCGCGAGAACTTCTACATAGTGACTCAAGACTAACTCGTGCGTACTTCAGTGTTTGGTATATGCTTTGTATGTAGAAGTCACCATAGTCTGTTTCAAGTTCTTTTTAGTCATTTTGCTCCCAAGTCGGCTCTTAATACCAACGGGATGAATAGAGGTGGTGATACACTACAATCTTAATCCATCATCACAGTGACAACACTTTATGCCGATTTTACTTAGAATTAAAGGTATAATATTACAGTACACATTTTTTTATTGTGATCAGTAAGAATTTTGACAGAATGTGTTCCAGAAAAACAACAATCAATAGTTATAAGACAACACAATAGTACCGATTAAAATCAAGTAGAATATTACAAACCAAAATAAAAAGAAAATATGTTTTTTTTCTTTACCTGCGATAGAATAAATAATGCAAAACAACAATGTGCAAGAAGGTTTTGCGTTATTAAATTTTTATTATTTTGTTGAGTTTAGTAATTTTATGTTAATATTATAAATTTGAAATTAACTTTGACTGTATATCTGCTTGTTAGGCTTTCACGGCTAAAACACTGAACCGATTTGGACTACTTTCGGTACATACGAGTAAATAGATTGAAGTTTGGAGAAAACTGACATTCTCGCTACCGAATCCACGGGAAAAAGCTTGTATATTATATAACTTACGACCTTTTTCATAACATATATAGATATATTAATATTTATGTAATAAATCACTTAATAAAAATAAATGCCAACTTTTTTCTGGAGGTTGCAGCTCATTCATTACAAATCCTTCTTGTGTGGCCATTTTCTTTATATTTAACACTAATTCACAATAAAAAAATTATAGATAACACTGTTGTAATTATAAAAAAACACTAGTTCTACATTTAAAATTGTTAATGTCAAACGGCGCGCTCTCAGCAGACGTACTGCGCGCGCACTCCTTGTGGATAGACTCGATCGTATTTATGTGAAGTAAAGGTTTGTTGGCGTCTACGACAGCAAGGCTTCGGACGTTAATACATCGTAGTTTGATTATAATTTATATATTTTTAATTCGTTTTATATATACCTTAATACTTTTGTATATATTAAAAATTCACAGGTTTAATTCTCTGACTATTGTAACTTCACTGTTTAAAATTTGTATATGTCCTAAGCCATCATAATTAAATAAAGGTTTGTGATCAGGTTAGGTATATACCTATGTTGCTTACTTCACTTGCGTGTATCTCCGGCACACAAACTGGTACTCTCATTAGCAATAATAATTTCCTTCGTATCGTAAATTTTTCTTACTTGTATTAGGCTTTTTTGCTTGACGTCACATACCAACCTTCCTTGTTAAATTAACTATCGTAAAATCCAGCACTAAATGCGTTTTTTTACTTTTTTAGTTATGAACAGCTCTCAGGTACAATTTTCTTGCATTTGTAATGTTTTATAACCTTTTTGAAATTTGATTTTTCATTAATCGTTTGTTTTCGGGCCTTTTCATCCATCACAATGTAATTTCAAAGTCAGGATCACTGACTTAGGAATTCATGTAAAGTAAATTCATATAAAGTTTGTGTTTATGACATCAAAGCTCATAGCAATGCCGGAGTGTTTAATTGCCCTAATGATTTGTTCATTATTGTTTTGCAAAATTTTTGGACAATACAATAATGAACAAACCTATTCTTCATTGATTTTAAAATCTGTACTTTTTTAACCTTGAGTAGTTTCCATTTTCTAACTCGTATATCTTGTCATGGTTTTACAATTTTCAAGTTGTATGGATATTAAATCGAAGTAAATTGATCTTACTTGTGAATCCGCTGTCATCAAATATTTAATTTTTAATTTTTGTCAACTTAGAACTAATTGGCTTTTCTGTCTTCTGCATTACTTAAATTGACTGCCTCGTGGCGCAGTGGTGGCGAGTGCGAATACTGTGCTAGACGTCTCGGGACTCGATTCCTGAGTCGGACCAACTGTTTGTATGATCTGCAAATATTTGTTTCGGAGTTTGGGTGTTTTCTATGTATAATATGTATGTATTTACAAAAAAAAAGTATATAAGTATTAATATCAGTTGACTAGTACCCATAGTTATTATAGTATTCATGAAAACCATATATATATATAAATCTACCACTATAGCTATAATTTCTTTTAGGTGCACCTACCTCACTTTATCTCTGCATCGCTCAATCGGTCGACTGGCAGAGAATGCCTTAGGCATTAAGTCCGCCGATGCATGTAATTGTGCATAAAGTAATAAATAAAATAAATAAATAGTACAAGCTCTGCTTAGTTTGGGACTAGATGGCGTTGTGTGTTAAAATGTCTGAAAATATTTATATTTATTATTAAATCAACAGAAATGGCTTCTATATGAATACTTCCTTGGATGAAAAAAAAATTGTTGCTGAAAACGCCCAATCATCGTAATTGACCCTTCCTTTCAATTTTGGCACATTCACTGAAATAACTTCCTTGTACCATTATAAATTATTTAATGACAATCTTAAAAATTTATTGAAAAAAAATACGCTACCCCATCACCTAATAAAGTCTATATTTTAGTTACTAGATGTCGTAAATATGCAAACAATATTTTATTCTTTTTACCGTCATTGTGTTATTTTTAATATTGAATCACATATGTATGTATTTACAAAAAAAAAGTATATAAGTATTAATATCATTTATCTAGTACACATAGTACAAGCTTTGCTTAGTTTGGGACTAGATGGCGTTGTGTGTTAAAATGTCTGAACATATTTATTTATATGTTTGAAGCGAAATCTTCTAGACAGGTTTGACGGGACGTAAACTCATATAAGTTGTCATTGACATAGTTACTTGAAGTGTTATCGCTTGAGAGAACTCGCAGCCAGTACACATAACACAGGTCGACAAGTAAAGATCACACAATTAATCTGAATGTCCAAAGAAAATGGTTTTGTTTATAATTTTAAGCTTGCACTTCTGACATTAGGCCTAATTATCATTATCGTTGTATGCGTTCCCATTTACTTATAGATGCTTAGTTAATATAAAACACATTAGTGTTTAGTACCCATAGCACAAGCTCTGCTAAGCTTGGGACTAGAGGTCCTTTTATGTAAGATGTCCGAAATATTTATTGTTATTACTTGTGCGTTTGTTTTTGTTTATTTGTTTGTTTTTTTTAAAGACAACTCCCGCTTTAGGAATATACATTCCTGTGTCGCGGGGGACTTTACAAACATACATGAAACGGACACAAAGTACACCCAGACTTAGAACAACAATTAATGGATCACACAAAGTGTTGCCCCATGTAGGATTTGAACCCACAACACTTGGCGCAGTAGGAAGCGGTATGGTGACCACTTAAACCACTAGGCCAACCGTGCAGCGTTCTTAATATAATGAATATTATGGCTACAGATTTTATCTCTTCAGGTAGCGTAAGTCATAGTAGGGTTTTCAATGCTTTTGGCATTATCTGATCAGAATTACCATATCTTACCTTGAACATACAAACTCATAATCATTATAAAGATATCCTTCGAACTTCACACAAAATTTATTAGATTTACAATTCAATTGTGTCATAATCATCTGACTTGACTGTTTCATATCCAATCGGGTCAAAACGGTGTGAACGATAATAAAAGTAGATTTTAAATTCAGTCCGTTTGTAAGCGGAACATTTAATGGATAACATGAATTTTTTAAATTTCTTTTACACTTGCTGAGCTTCGTGGTGTTATCCGCGTGGAGCAACAATAACCGCGGATAATGACATGGGGTGAAGATAGTCAAAATAGTAGCCTTTACTCTTAACATCATTAGCTATCTGACAGTGAAAGTCCAGTCAAAATCAGCCCTGTTGTGCTTGAGATTAGTCGGAACAAACACAGACAGACAAAAAATTATTTCAGAAATTGATTGATGTTAGTATCTTATATACTTTCATATAATTTTAATGATAAAACTATTAATGTGAAAGTACAGACGTTAATTTTATTTATTTTTCAAGATACATCACGGTTAACATATTTTATCAGTTCAGTGGTAACTTTTACAGGACAGTTTATATTTATATAAATATAGTTTCATTTATATTTTACGAACGTCCACTCGTTATAGAAAATAAAATTAAATAAAGAGAAAGATTCCGTTGCGAAAATGAAAACTTAATACCGAAATAATACACCGTTAACTAGTACTTTCTCTCACAAATATCGCGTTACCCGGAAATTGCACCTATCTTTTTGACCAGTAAGTATTTGTGATACTAATCTTTTAAAATTTGTGTCCAAATTATTTCCTATTTATTTACATGTTGGTTTTTCAATTCTACTTCTCAAATCTCGTCAGCAGTTTTTTTATACGCTAGGACATTTGCGACTCCCTTGTCACCCATTGAAGTCTCTTCCAGAGTTAAAAATAGGGCTCAAGTAAGCTCATTCACTCGTTGAAAAAAGATAAGCATTGGTTAAGTAATGGTTTTCTCTCACGGTGTGGTATCACTACCATCGATTTTTCTCAGATGAATCACATACTATCCAATGTTTAATCTGTATGTTGGCCATAAAGGCTTAATTCAGATCCTAAACTACAGAAGATTACACATAAAATCTTAATAATATAAATATCGTGTAACGTTGTATCGTGCCGAATTCAACTTGTTTTACAAATATGTTTCAACAAAACAAAGAAGTTGAAAATAATAGATTTTTTTTGTACTGAAACATGATTTAATACGATTATGTAACTCCTGAATAGAGTCGATTTCTGTAAGTTAAAAAATTTTCAGGATCGAATCAGAACTGCTGAAGACTGCCCCCTACAACCATTCAAATAAAGTAAGAAACGTTACCTCTTTATAATATTAAGAAATATACCGCTAAGAATTCCTGAGGCCAGAATCGCTGGAGAACTCATAACTTTGGATAACGATGTCAACTATTTATCGCCTGCACACAACGATATGCAGACAATAAATACTTGGAATCGTTTTTCGATAAACAGTTGAATTATTCTCAGAGCAATCCTTAAAAGTTTTTGACTTGAATTTATTTTCGCATTATTATAACTTCGAAATAAACTTTTTATCAGTAATACTTAAATATATGTGAATATTTACACGTAAATATACTCTAAAGGATAGATAGACGCATTCCATAGATGTGCAATTTAGCAGACCGTTAAATTTAGTGTCACATAACTAACTTTTACCGTGGGAGAGTCACGCCTCGGCACGTATGAGCCGGCTCGACCGGAGTGATACCTCGGCCTCACAGAAAACCAGTGTGAAACAGCGCCTGAGCTGTGTTTCACCGAATGAGTAAGGATACCGGAGGCCTATAATGCAACCCTTCCCCTCATCCCCCTCCCCATCCCCCAAGACAGGTAACGCACCAGTGACGCCTCTGGTGTTACGGGTGTCCATGGGCGGTGGAAATCGCTTACCATCAGGTGATACGTCTAGTCGTTTGCCCCCTATTCCATAAAAAAAGGCCTATTACATAAATCATCGGATACAAATTGGAAGTGCATTACAAGCTATTATTTATTATTTCATATATATTTGACGTCAGTTCAAACTATGAAATTATAAATGACTTCCGACGTGTCTGATGATACAACAAATCTCAAAAGTCTTTCAAGTCAACAATAGCCCTTTGAATAAAACATTTTTCATGTATACTTTTTTGGTTTTGAGAGCTTTGTGTAATATATTTGATATTTCATTAATATTATAAACTCCTTTTTTACCTAAGACAGAAGGTTCTCTTATATTACCGACAGTTAACATAAAAAAATCTACAAAAAAGTTCTGATCATAATTTGAAATACCATACACATACATAACTATAACCGGAAGCGTGCTTGAAGTCTCGGGTTCGATTCCCACGTCGGACGAAATGTTGTTATAAACTACAAAAAATTGTCTCGGATTTTGAGTTTTTTATGTGTATGACTTGTAGGTTTATACACAAAAAGTATTCTATCGGTCAGTTTAGCTTTCATTTTAGAAGTTCTGCTTAGTTTGAGGCTCGATTGAGCTGTGCGTCGGATTTATTAAATATTCATTTATAAACATATCTATTCTGCTAAATCTTTTGAAAATTGTCAGCTAACGTTGCAGTTTCCTCACAAAATCTTTAATTTGAAAATCAAACCCTTATGATAAAGTTTCGAACTGCTCATAAGCAGCTATATTTACGAGCATTTATGCCGATTAATTGAATTTGTTGTTAAAATTAGCTTTGAACTTTAACATGGAAGTGTATAATTCCATATCGCTTCATAACATTTATATTAAGTATAAATTGTGCGAATGTTGAGCTTAACATTATATATGACACCTTCAACTACGCCGCTATAAGCCTGATAAGATAAGTTATGTTTACTAAAAAAAGCGACACTTTTCAGAAGTGGCATAAACCATATTTTATTTTGAGTCAACAAAAAAAATCTGTTGGAAATAATATTTAGTATTTGTAAATCAAGTTGAAGAAAAGCGGGTGGTTAACGCCTAGCAAAGTAGTCATGGGTCGGCTAGTAAATCATATTTATATATCGTTAGTGTGTATACATATTGGAATTATACTCACTTGTACTTGAGTGAACACACCTGACCGGTTTTGCATTATGGCATCAGCAAAGGTTAATGGCATAATAAAATAAAATATTCACATCCAAAACTCAACAACTGCGGGTACATAAAAATCTCAGTGCGTCATTGTAAGAAATCTTCTACGAAGCTAAGGAATTCCTTTTTTCATCTATCAAAGCCATTTGTTAAATTATATACTTATAAAGTTTCATAAAGCTATAATATGAAATTACCAATTACAAATTCTAACATATTATTCTAATAATTATAATCGACAAATCGTTAATCTTGAAAAATTAGAAATACAATGATTAACCAAGTCCTATTTGTGTTTATCGTATGCCTGTGTCATATTATACGTCTATTGAATTATATGTCAAAAATTAATAAAATTCATTAAAAATCAATAAAATTAAACACTCTAACCCGACTAAATTATTCAAAGTCAAATAACAAATAACGAGGATGACTCGACTACATGAATCGACTACACGGCTGGCCTAGTGGTTTCAGTGGTCGCCACACCGCTTCCTACTGCGCCAAGTGTTGTGGGTTCAAATCCTACATGGGACAATACTTTGTGTGATCCATAAATTATTGTTCTAAGTCTGGGTGTACTTTGTGTCCGTTTCATGTATGTTTGTAAAGAACCCCGTGACACAGGAATGTATATTCCTAATGCGGGAGTTGTAAAAAAAAGAAGAAAAAAAAAACATGACTTCTAATGTGGTTTAAGATCGTTCTATTTAGACTTTAATTTGGCCATAAGCATTGCAAGCAAGCATAAGAATAAGCATATGTATTCCATCTGAGAAAGGTTGATGGAAGTGATACCACACCATGGGAGAAAACCGTTATTTTACCAATGCTTATCTTTTTTCAACCTATGAATGAGGTCACTTGAGCCCTATTTCTAATTCTGGAAGACCTCAAAGCGCAACGTACTTGTAACTTTTGAGTTGTAGATATCCTAGCACATTTTACTGTGGGAGAGTTACGCTTCAGCATGAATGGGGGTCGACCGGAGTGATACCAAGGCCTCACAGAAAACCGGTATGTAGCATCGCTTCAGCTTTTCTTTTCTCTCTTTCAGCTCAGTTTCAGCGAGTTAGTGAAGATACCGGATGTTCATAACCCAGTACCAACACCACTGACAACTCTGGTGTTGCGCTACCATCAGGTGATATGTCTGCTAGTATGCTCCCTATTTTATGTAAAAAAAACGAATATCTCGTCAGCAAGATTTGCAGTAGGGGTGGGATTTACACCATGGAAAACATCACAAGGCGAGGCTACTGTAAAATGACTTTGAAAATTCAACTTCTCCATTCGATGTTCCATATGTCCCGCATTCGTTGCTTTTTAAAATTGAATTTTATTATGATTCACACGAAATCAAGTCAGACGATTGTTGTTACCCAATGTCCTTCAAAAGTATGATGACACGACACCACTCGATGGTAAATCTAATCAATTTTTGCGTGTAGTTATATGTTGGAAGTCATTTACGGATTAATCAAGCAAAATCGATTATAGGATTGAGCCAAGATCTTATATAAACTTTAAAAGCGCCTACATTATTAGCAAGCGCAATAGTTAAGTTGTTGAGTGAGTTCCAGATTTTGTACTTATGGGTCTACAAAATTTTACACAACATTGGACATAGATCTCCCCCATTACATTCTTATCGATTTTAGCTGCTGCCAGTCATCTTGTACAAATTGTCATTCCACCTTGGTAGCGTGCGTCTTACACTTCGTTTGCCAAGACGTGGTCACCTCTCTAACACTCTTCTTCTTCCCAACGATAGTCAGTTCTGTGGTTAATTTGTCCAGCTTGCTAACGCGGTTAGTTAATTCTCGATGTACTTAATTGTCTGTCATGGCATCTCTCTGGCAGAAAGGCGGAGCATAGTCATCAGCACAAACATATCTACTTTCTATATACTGCATTATTTGTATGATTAACATACTATGGCTTACGAATAACATTTATAATTAAGTGGTATAAATATTTAATCTGCTATTCAGCGAAGTCTGAAAAATACTTTTTACAGCGGTTCGGCTTAGTTAAGTGTAACTTAATCAGAATTAATTAACCCGTGACTTTATATTTATGTAAATCATTAATTCTAAACAATATAGTAATAGTTATATCATATATATATCGCACCCAGATATTTTAATTAGCGGTTCAACCAACAGCCTAGCCTGAACGATGCTAGGCTGTTGAATGAACGGTGTAGCCAGCGTCGTTAAACTATTGGTTAATTAAGTTAGGTGTTTTTTTGGTTTTTATAAATATAGGCAACATTGTTACTGCCTTTTCCTTGTTTCTCCATTCGTAACAAGCCCGCTAGATGAACGGTGCTGTTGAGTAAAGAGGCTATGCTGTTGGTTGAGCTGCTAATTAAACTTGTTGGGTGTAACATATATACAGACTATCCGTCTAGTGTAGCACAATTGCACTCCATATTAGTATTTTGACGCTAGAATAAATTTAATTGTAGTGGGGATTTACAACACTGAGTGCAGTAGATTCGTTGAGGTCATCGTTTAAACTACTACAAAAAAATGAATATGTATCAAAAAACATATTGAAGTATAGCTGGGTGTTAAATATTCCAAACATGTGTTATTTAAAAATTAGAAAATATTATTGTCTAGTAGGTCACCCTGACCCATTCAAGTCATAAGGATTTCGGTTCACGTATCTATGTGTCAGTTTATTCCATTTAGCACGTGTCGCTTTATATTGACAAAAAAATATTATATTTCACATTACCTGTGTAAATTATGCAGGTTTCACACCCCGTCGCTTTTTTCTCATTTTGTTCGGTTACAAGGGTCAGACGTATTACGTTCGGTCGCCAATGTAATTATAGATTTCAGATGGTTTATTTAGGTACAGAATTTCTATATTATGTTCCTTTAAATATCTTTTTATGTTGAAATACTTACTAGTACAAAATAAAACATACCTTCATCAGATCACCGACCTCGTCTTTTGAAAGTATAATTGTTTTACATGCCAGGAATTATTTTTAGGTTAAATATTCGAAGTACTGCAGGTTCTCAATTCAACTATATTTTTTCTGATTTGTTGCACCGAAGATACAATACCACTATTGCTGCAACAACTGCTTTTAACTCAAATATCGGCATGATACATCGTCGGTGTTGTCGTTTTATGGACGGCGGCAGTCCAGTTCAAGAGACCGGTCACTGGAACCGGAGTCGGGTCATTAGCCTCTTTTTAGCTAAATTATTGACTCTGATACTACCTATGTACCTAATCATTATTATAAAATGAACAGACCAAAAACTAGGTGTATCCAAGAAATGAAATCCCTGTAATAGGCTCATTGGCCTCCCATTACAAAAAGAAAAGAATCAGAATCAAATCATTAGTAAAGCACTGTGGTAATATTTAAAAAAGATATTAAAATGGATCATGGTGTCACACGGTGAAGGACGAAATTACCATAAGCATTTAATGCCTGCAGCTTACTCGAGACAACTGCGAATTATCATCGCCTGACACAAAAAGCGTCCTTGAGCTTATGTAAATGTAAGAAGTCCTTTGTACTAGTCCCTCCAGACTTACCCTCGAGAAAATGCTTCTACCGCTAATTCAAATAGGCATCGTATAAAAATTCTGATTTTGTAAAAAATATTTATTAACACAGTTAGTGTAAGATACTTTGACAACCTTTTTCTAGAATGAAAATAAACAGACAGGTCGTCTGATAATAAGCGGTTATTCATGGATAAGAGTTACGTTACATGAAGGAAGGAAGGAATACTACGTTAAAACCCATCCTGGAAAGTCAACCTAAGTTCGTGTAAGAACACTATTTTAAAACTAAATATTCGTACCAAAACAATTAAGTCTTATTAAAATTGATTTGCGTAAAATATATTAGAGAACGTGTTCATCTGATTTTAAAACACTCCTTGTAAGTGTTATAAGTACGCGCAAAGCTCGGGCAGGGCTTGCCCCACGGTGAAAACTATGCCTTACTAGTCATGCATGACTAAATCTGGTCGTTACGTTTATAACTGTTAAATATGGCGGTAAAGGAGGCGGCGCTCATAGCCCATTTGCACTCGGTGATTAGAAACAATCATCGAGGGTAAGCAACGATGGCGCGGTCAGTACCTGGATGGGTGACCGCTGGTGGCATGTTACCATGAGCGTCTCCGTGATTCGGAGGTCATGTTAAGCAGTCGGTCCCGGTTTTTATGATACGATAACAGTCGTGGAGCTTAAGTTGGAGGCCTTCGGGCGGCTTAAAAAACATCCAACGGCAAGATTTACGTAGCCACAACGTATTCTTGCCAGTCCTCAACCCGCACTTGGCCAGCGTGGGGACGTATGGCCTTAACCCTCTCCTGAGAGGAGACCCGAGCCCAGCAGTGGGACATTATGGGTTGTTGTTTATGGAGGTAAAATGTTGGTAACTGATTTTTGAACAACAAAATTCCTGGATATAAAACCTATACAGGAGCAGGCATATAGGCGCTGGAAATTCATCTTCAGGTTGAGTGAAGATACAATATTAGTGCTTAGGTAGCCTCTGCCTAGATGGAAAAAATGCAAAGTACGTGTTTGAAGTATTAATCTTCCTTGGTTGGATTGTATTAACTACTAACAATCACTGCTGATGATGATTAATAGAAAATCTGATAATGAAATAGTCAAGGCAGTGAATATAGCAGGGGTTAACGTGGAATCACCACGATTTACACATACCAGGCTTGATTGGAGAAATACTCCAGCCTAAACCTCTGGGAAATAGGTGTCTCTACGTATGTACTTGGAATTATTAGTTGCGTCTTTTCACGGGCGACAGTAGACAATTACCACCAGGTAAATCTCTAGTCCTTTTCACAACAAAATGCACTTAAAATCAAATCGTCACTGACTTCTCCAATCAGGGATATGAGCATGAATTATACCTATATATTAACTAAGTGTATTCTGATAGCAATATGGTAACGTTCTCTGAACAAATTTGTTTCTAAAATAAATTGAGTGCGCTGTGCAGTCTGCAAAATTATGTAAATATTGCGATGTCGAGTGAAGGAGTGCAATCACGTAGTGAAATTTATTCGCAAGGCTGAAATACTCGTTAATCATGTCTCTCAAATGCTTTGACGTTACCTTTTAAGTTGAACATTTTAGTAACGTTTTTTCCTGTTTAATGCATGATCCGAATACCTACCTCGTTTTGCATTTAACGTGCAAAATTTATGGAGCACTTTATGAGGCGAAATTCTCGCTATGGTCTTAAAGGTCCAGAATGCACTTCTGACTCTCGTGTTGCAAACAATTAACTTTAAATGTATTTTTACCGCCCTCTATAGTGGACTGCGATAGGCCGATGATGATGATGATGATGATGATATAATCACGACCGACTCGTGACTAACACATACAAGAATAATGATCAATATTTTTTGACATTTTTATCATGTACGTTGCTCAAACGAGATCAAAGCAGTTGTTACTTGTCCATTATTTTTTAAGACAACAACGACGTTTAAATATTGAGATAGCCCTGAAAAGTGTCAGTGGGTAAAGTAAAGGTAAAATTAAATCATATTTATCTTCAAATTTTAAAATAAAAAATCGATTATTATAATTAAAACTGATCACCATTTATTCATTTTGATACAGAATAGTCTGACAATTATAACTAATAACTTTTTAAAAATGAAACTCTAAGTATCTTGGTTATTATAAAAAGGTGATTATCATAAAATACGATGAAACTTTTCACAATTCACTATGTATAAAAATGAAAAATATTAAATGACTTTTTAACAATAGTGCTTAAGATTCTACAAATATTTTTCTTTTTAACTCACATAAAATTAAATTAAAAAGTAGTAAAAAAGTAACTTAAAATATACTTTAAATAAGAGTTTCAAGGACTTATTTACATTCTTTGTTTTTATTTTCTTCTTCTTTGGAAAATTTATAGCTTTTATGCTTACTATTATATTCCCATCCGTATGGCTATTCCTTACACTTTCCTTGTAGAGTCATTGTGAAATAAAACATCTCAAAGGTTACAAACGGATTTCAATCGTAGACTGCAATCACTGTCTACCAGAAAAAAAATTAGCAATATTCTTGTAAGGCATTTTTAATTATTTGTCACTATAAATATGTTTGATGTATTAAGGTTTCAGTGTTTATTGTTTACAAAAAGAATTTTATAATAAAGAAAATTATATAATTCAGTGTTAAACCGTCGATTAGTTCAGTGTAAAATCCTTGCCGACACAAAATATAAAATTGTTCTTTTGCTGCATTGCAAAATAAATGTCTAGGATTAAACAAGGCTCTAAGTCTAGACAGTCGTGACTACATGGCCGGCTTTAGCATTGCATTCAACGTGGCAATGCTACCCGTCTTTTAGTCAGTAGGGTATAATGCGGAGGAGTTTTTTGGCGCTTGTTTGTATATATTGCTATTGTTTTCAATTACTATTTCCTATTATTTTAATCTTATTATATAATTAAAAGTTCCGGTTCCGGTCACCTATCAGTAAACAACTTCGCAAATAGCGTATTTACAAATAAACATTGAAAACGGAAAAAAGAACAAAACTATTAGTTATAAATGCATCAGAAATTGAGGTTAGTTGTCAAAAACAGTGAACGAGTGAAGTAAATAGTAAACAGTACTACCAACCAGACAACTTAAATTTGCGTTCAGAAACAATACACAATTCAACATTTCGTTGCAAGCATCTTTACTACGCTTTTTCATTTCAGTAGTTAAACCACTACGAAAATGGAACAACAGTTTCAAATATTTTTTGAAAAAATTAAAATTGAAATGGATTTGCAAAACCACAATAATTAAAAATAGTCTACTGCAAAAGTTAGATGAAAAATTACTGCCAATAATTGAGGAAAATAAAAACTTTAAAGAAAAATAGAAAGGTTAGAGAGTAAGGTAAACAAGTTGGAATATGAAAAGAAAAAGAATAATGTTCTTCTCTTTAGACTAGAAGAGACTGAAAGAAGCCCATTAGATCTATTTAAAACAGTAAGAGAAATAATGAAAAATGATCTTGAAATTTTAGTGAATGATAGCCATATTCAGAACATTTACAGAATTGGAAACAAAAATAAAGATAAATCTAGACCTCTATTGATCTCGTTTACAAACTATTGGAAAAAAAGTGAATATTTTGAAGAACAAAAAGAGGCTAAAAAACGTTTACATAGTAGAAGACTATCCAAAAGCTGTATTAGAAAAACGGAAATTACTACAGGAACAACTAAAGGAAGAAAGAGCAAAGGGGAAATTTGCATACATAAAATATGATAGGCTGATGGTAAAGGAAGGTAATGCAACCACCATAGAAAAAAGAAAAAGAGATAAATTTATATCTCCTGGGATACAAACAAACCCTAAAAAACAAAGCAATATGGTTACAAACAGCAAGATACATCGAACAAATGCTTATGACATAATGCAAGCTAGATCCTGCAATGCTTAATGCAAATTTACCCAAAGTAAACAAATCTAACTAGCAATTAAATGTCAGTTACCGGAAGCGGAGCAATCCCAACCCGGCTGGTCTCCGTGGGGTTGACAGACCACTACTCTCAATAACCCTACACCCACCCAAAATAATAAAAACAATACAAACAGAATACAAATAGCAACTATTAACTCAAGAACATTAAGAACGGAGAAAAGACTAATTGAACTAAAAGAAGCATTGAAAGATATTAGATGGGACATACTTGGACTCTGTGAAGTTAGAAGACGTGGAGAAGAAATTAAAGAGTTAAAAGATTTTGTATTCTACTACAAAGGAGAAATTCAAGGAAAAAACGGAATAGGATTTTTAGTTAAAAAATACTTTAAACAATACATAGAAGAATTTGATGGTATATCGAATAGAATAGGAATCTTAAATATTAATTTACCTGGCTTCAGAAACCCGTTCTCAATACTACAAATATATGCCCCAACAGATCAAGCAACGGAAAATGAAATGGATATATTTTATAATAGTCTCACCAAGACAATGCGAAAACTAAATAGGAACATAATATTGATGGGGGACTTTAATGGTCAAATAGGCCCCAAATCAAACGAAGGAGAATTTATCATAGGTAAATATGGCCAGGGAAAAAGAACCGATAATGGACAACGTATGATAAATTTTTGTTTCGAGCAAAATTTGAGAGTAATGAACACTTTTTTTTTCTAAAAAAACAAGACAGTAAATGGACGTGGATGTCTCCAAATGGTAAAGATAGAAATGAGATATATTTTATAATTACCAATATGCCAAAGATTTTTAGCAACGTCAGCGTGGTCTCAAATCTAAATTTTAATTCGAACATAGAATGGTAAGAGGAACAATAGCGTGCAAAGAATTAAAAATACAAAGAAAAAAATTTCACAGAACCAATTGTCAGCCCATAACCCATATATCAGAACAAAATCTTAATGAACTAAAAACATCAATATACTTGATTGACAAACAAAATAATGTTCAAGATAAATACAACATCTTAGAAGAAACTCTAATAAAAATAAATAAATTTAAAATAAAAGATATAAGTGACAAACTTGGTGACAAAGTCAGAGTAAAAATAAATCAAAGAAAAGAAATGATAAAAAACAGGAAAGAAAATCGTACACAAATAGCGAAGATTAGTAAAGAAATTTCAAATTCCATTAGAAACCACAGAAAAACCAATCGACTTAATATCATTAGAGAACAAATAAACCGAACCGGAGGAATGAAAAGAGCTTTTAAAACAACTTAACGAATATTCAATATGGATACCAAAGACAACGCGAAAAGGAAAAGACAAGAAAATACAAACTTCAACAAAGAGAGGACATATTTTACAGACGGCAACCGATTTTTACAAAGAGTTGTATACAGATAATAGTAACAAACACTTATGCAAAACAACACTAGAAGAAGACCCAAACTCAGACCCTGTCCCATACGTTATGCAAAGTGAAGTAAGAAGAGCTATCCAAACAAAGAAAGCTGGCAAATCACCTGGAGATGATACGATAACTAACGAATTGCTTAAGCTAACCATGGAAGAGATAATATAACCTTTAACACATATATGCAATGAAATTTTGGAAACTGAACAAATTCCTTCTCAATGGACATCGTCAACAATAATTCTTTTACGTAAAAAAGGAGATAAAAATGATATTCACAATTACAGACCTATCAGCTTGATGCCGAACTTATATAAAGTGTTCAGCAAAATTTTATTACACCGCTTGACTAAAAAATTAGACAGTAATCAACCCAAAGAGCAAGCGGGCTTCCGTTCGGATTTTTCAACAATCGATCATATCCATACTGTCAAGCAAATCGTTGAAAAGTGCAACGAATACGACTGCGCATACTACCTGTCCTTCGTAGACTATAATAAGGCATTTGACTCTTTGAAACATAATTATATATGGGATTCTTTAAAAAACCAAGGAGTGGAAAGTAAATTCATTCAGATCATCAAGAACATATACGTCAACAGCACAGCAAAAGTACAACTTAAAAACGTTGGAGATCAATTTATAATACAGAAGGGTGTAAGACAGGGCTACCCGCTGTCACCAAAAATATTCAATGCAGTTTTACAAAATATATTTAGGCAACTCAATTGGGAAACTTTCGGTATTCAAATAAATGGGGAAAAACTACACCACTTGAGATTCGCAGATGACTTCGTCTTGTTTGCAGAAGATCCCGTTGCACAAAAAACAATGTTACAACAACTATCAGATGAAAGTACAAAGGCAGGTTTAACGGTGAATACCAAAAAAACAAAATTGATGACAAACAAGACTGAAGTCAAAATAGACGTGGACGATGAAGAGATCGAATACGTAAAAGAGTATATTTACTTGGGTCGATTCATATCTGTAAAAGACTTATCAATTAAAGAAGTACAGAGACGAGTAAATAATACCTGGCAAAGATACTGGTCCCTTAAGGAAATCATGAAAAATAAATCTATACCCACCCCGGAAAAGAAAAACGTCTTCAACACTTGTATACTTCCATGTCTCTCCTACGGCTGCTAGACCTGGCCACTAACACAGAAAATTGAGCACAAGCTGGGTGTGTGCCAAAGAGGAATGGAAAGGAGTATGTTAGGACTAAGGTTGAAAGATAAATGCAAAGCTACAACAATTAGGAGCATCACCAAAGTAGCAGATGTCACTCTAAAAATACGAACGTTGAAATGGAAACGGACTGGTCACATGATGAGATCAACAACAGGAAAGTGGACCAAAAAAGTAACAGATTGGTACCCACGGAACGGAAAAAGACGTAGAGGAAGGCAGAAAAAAAGATGGGAGGACGATTTGCCGAAAGATTGGAGAAGGACAGCAATGGACAGGCAATTGTGGAGGGATCTTGAGGAGGCCTATGTCACAAGACAGCCTGACCTAGTAACTGACAGTAAATGTTAATTGATATACATACAGAAAATAGGAAAAAAGTTAATATTGTATAATTAGGTAAAGTTAGCATATTCTTACATTATATCACATATTGTGCAAAGGTCAGAGTAATTATAGGCTATTTTTATTTATTTATTTATTNAAATTCAAGGGAATCCGAACCTCCTCTTCTCTGAAAGTTTCATAACGGAAATTAGGATGAAAAACCGGGAGAAATCTCGAGTAAGAAAAATCTTAATAATAGTATACGATAGTTCATACCATACCTGACTTTCCATGATAAACATGACAATTGTGCTTTTTACATTTGTAGTTTGCGACTTAAGCTATGACAGTGAGTTAGGATACCATAAAATGAAAGTATATTGCCCATCTCAAGGATACCCAGCGAACTTCAGTAGAACAGAACTAGCTAGTGTTATGGTAACAAGCTTTCTGATTTTAACTGTGTTACCGACCGCTGCATATAATCAAAGTAAGAATAGAGATGACCAAATGCAGCATGTATTTTTTTTGTTTCGTTCAGCAAAATCATCACCTAATCTGTAAATAAATTATGATATATATTAGTGTAATAATAACAAAGTAGTTGTCTTATGTGATATATAATGAAAAAGTTCAACAATATTCCAAAATAAAATATAAAAAATTGTATCCAGTCATTTCAATTATCAAAGTCTCAAAAGATCCATAGTTACTCTCTTGATTGAAACGAATCTAATTAAAAATCTCAAGGCAAAATCCATTAAACCGTATAAGCTTAACTACTTTTTTCTAAAGAAATAAACATACAATATAAAATCAACTCTTTATCCTTTTTTTTGTGGTGGAAAAACCCCTTAGGTGGATTTTTTTATGTCATTGGGGCAACCGAGCAAGACGTATCGCCTGATGGTAAGCGATTACCGTCGCCCATGGACACCCGTAACACCAGAGACGTCACAAGTGCGTTGCCGGCCTTGGGGTGATGGGGAGGGGGATGAGGGGAAGGGTTGGATTATGGGCCTCCGGTATCCTCACTCACTCGGTGAAACATAGCGCAGGCGCTGTTTCACACCGCTTTTCTGTGAGGCCGTGGTATCACTCCGGTCGAGCCGGCCCATACATGTCGAAGCGTGGCTCTCCCAAGGGAGATGTGTTTTGATGTTTTAGGTGTTGATGGGTCATTGTTGACACAGTCTGGCAACTAACTGTATCTGCCATGACATGTAGTATCTATTTTAAACTAAATCATTTCTAAGTAAATTTAAATCATATCGTGTAAAATGTATGATATTGTAAAGAGATATCTATTTTCTGCAGAGAACTATTAAAGATTGCATTGATGACTTTATCGTTAACGTTATTATTCACCAAATCAACTAACATAGTTGCTAGGTCTAAGTTTTGAAGTTAACCCGGGTTTAACTTGAAAGTTAAGAGCTAACACTATTCAATGCTAACCACAATTACTTGAGAGTTCCTAGGTGTACAGTTTAAATGGGTATACCCATAGCTCATAACCGAACCTCGTTATACTGAAACGCTTTCTTTGAAGAGTACTTTTTGGTATCATATGTGTGAAGCGAAAATTGTTATTCGTTTAATAATCAAACAGATAAAAAATACAACCAGCAAGGTAGATAGTAGATAAGCAATAAAATAAAGTACGAAAATAATTACGTTTGTCATCTACAGGGTAGTTAGTATTTTATCGTCATTTGCAAAATCTCGAAAGGTTTTTAGTCAAACGTGCTTTATACCTGGACTATATTCAGCCATTGCTAAATGGGTACCATATCACCAAAGTCCTCCCTCTCTAGTGATTAGGTACCCATTAAGCAGCTTTTGTCTATGAAGGTATGGGCATATGAATGAGTTCATGGTCTTCCTATCCTTTATTATTCAAAATTTAATTTATACCTATAATATAAAATACATACTAAGATTATATAGTCACCAGTCGTCAAACTTCCATACTCCGAGCTGTTATCAAGAATTTCTTGTAAGGAAAACTCAATAACACACATTAGATAAACCAATGTTGGAAGTTGATATTTTATATTTTCAGTACCCTGGATATTCTTAAGAAATATTTTTATTTATTTGCTTTTGTATTCCCCTTCTTCAAATATTCATATCGTAGTACAGAAGTTGAACTTTGCAGGTGGACAGTGTAGACTAAATTATTTAGTTTACACTGTCCACGTACCTGTCACAAAGCTTATTATACATTTATGTTATGTATGAAGAATTTAAAAAAAATCCGGCCAGGTGCGTTTGTGACTCGCGCACCGAGGGTTCCGTACATACTTGTAGGTATATTATATGAAGTAACTAAAAAAATTTGCTTTTCGAATTTTTTTGTTTTGGTGCTATACGTTTTTGTTTTGCACTAAATTTCAAGATTTAAGTTCATGGGAAGTACCCTGTGGATTTTGATTCCCTTGTGAGTGTCGAAAGTTTGCAGCATAAGCGATTGCATCTCCTGATTGCATTGGCTTAGAAGTTTTATTCTCTAACAGTTCCAAGTGACAGCTTTAGCTTGATACCTCCACGCGTTCCTGGAAATAAAACTAAAAAGTGGATCTTGGCAGATAGACATGCGGACAAGCAAGTGATCCTATAAAGGTTCCGTTTTTACGTTATGGGGTACGCAGCCCTAAGAATGGAAAGTGCTAGTAGATTTTTGTAAATATATTATTTAAAAAATAAAGCCTTTTTTGAAGCTGTACAAAAGTTTTACTCAAAGACAAGGTTTTTTTGTTCGATAAAAAGCTCCTTCAATAAAATAAAGGTGATTAAAATTAGAAATGTTATCTCCGACCTTATAAATAATAATAATAATAAATATTTCGGACATCTAACACACAGCGCCATCTAGTCCCAAACTAAGCAGAGCTTGTATTATGGGTACTAGACAACTGATATTAATACACAAATACTTTTTTTTTTGTAAATACATACATATTATACATAGAATACATCCAAACTCCGAAACAAATATTTGCAGATCATACAAACATTTGGTCCGACCCAGGATTCGAACCCTCATGATCAGCAGAACATGACCTCATGAACAGCAGTCGCTTACGCTACTACTGCGCCACCGAGGCAGTCATTTTGCTCTGATGCATGTTCACTCCAGAGCAATCCATGTTCCTCCGGAACGCATGGCTAATTTTTATTGAAAGAAAATACTTCAAAAGTTCCAGGCGCTGTTTGCCATTATCCGTTGAGCACTTCTGGACGTATGAACTAGCCCTACCGTATTCGACTACTTTTCCTTTTAAATATATATCTTCTTCCTCGGCTGATTTTCATTATTAGAGAGATAGTATTTATTGGTAATTAATTTGGTAATCAACATGTTACCACGGTCAGTTAAATCTATTTTGGACACCCGTAACACCAGAGCCGTCACAAGTGCGATGCCGGCCTTTGGGGGATCGAGAGGGGGATGGGGGAGGGGTTGGGTTGGGACATCCGATATCCTCATCTACTTGCAGGCACAACACAGCTCAAGCGCTGTTTTACACCTGTTTTCTGTGAGGCCGTGGTATAACTCCGGTCGAGCCGGCCCATTTATGCTGAAGCGTGGTTCTTCCACGGTGAAAATTAAGTAATTAGTTATCGTATTTTATACATATACAATGAAATAACATCGACTATGATTTTTTAAGTATTTTCTTTTTCTTTGATTTTGAATTTTTCAGTTCAATGTCCGTTTTAATTATCTAAAACCTGTAAAGGGTATAAAAACCCTAAACGTTTTCGTTTCATTTCAATATGAAGGTTTCGTATTTACGTGAAATAAACACAACAAAAGTGGCTGCATCCTCAACTTAAACTAAGTTTAATTACTTAATCTTTAAAGCAGCCCCTCATAATACCTACAAAGTTTAATTTTGTTGCGATAGTTGTATCTTACCGTAACTTATGTCCCTAATCAGTTTTGGTACCTTCAACTACACCCTTGTTATTTTCTAATAAAGCAGAGAGGGTGTCTGGGATAATTTATGTAACAGATTCTACTGGTAATAAACTAGTTGTATCTTCAAGGCTTTCTTAATGGACTATTAAAGCTTACCATAGTTAGAGATTGTGAAAGGTATACAACAAAAGCATGGCATTCATGAGCATAAGGTAAGTACTACTGATTAACCGTATAGCATTTATATGATATGTTAACAAGATAGGGAATGAGGAAGAACCATGTACGTGTTGAAGAGATAAGGACCAGCGCGACTATATTATATAAATAATAACTTTCTTTTGTACGTTTCAACTCTAATTATTTTATTATTAATTTTAATTATTAATATTCATGCAACGATAGTGGAACGATCGTTGGGGACTGTGCCAAAACATGGTTTTAAATAAAAGAAATAAGTGAAAACTAATCTTGATTGATAATCGTTCAAAGGTCAAACGCGACAACAAGTTCACATTAGTTGTTTTTAAAATATATACTCACCTGGTATATCTCTGAATAACTCCTCAAAATACTCTTCTCACGTAGCAATGTTACATCACATAGCACACAAGTACATTAGATGACTTTATTATTCTGCATCGAATTCAGTCAAGAGGGGGAAACAGATGAGTACTAAGTAATTAGAAGGTAATTAAATTAATAAATGATGAAAACGTTAGATAAGTATTTCAAGGAAAGAAAGTAATCACTTAAGGCAAAACATCTGCCCCTACTTTAGATGATCTAACTAATTCTTTAAAATTGTAAATACGCCCAGCTGCTGCGAATAAGTTTGAAATCGAATCATTCTTTTTTTTTGTTGCTAGGCAATTGAAAGTATTTAAAATACTGGGAGAATGCCGAACTTTGTTCCACGACTTGGGTTACTTGAGTTTTATTTGAGCCCAGAAAAAAAGTTGCAAGTTTCTCTGAGTAGCAGGAGTTACATAAGATAAGGTCTCTTGTTTAACATTTTATTTATACAACTTTGGAAGAGCCTACTTACAATCTGCGTTCTTCGATCCAAAAGCTATGAGAACAAATGTATGTTGCCAAAACTTACGTTAAATAAAATGGGTTGCGATGCAAAACAATAGCGATATCAAAAAATCTAAATTTATGATCAGAAACCGAATATTTCTTAAATGATTAATGCAATATAGCTAATTGAATCTTAAACCTTAACCCGGAACTTTATAGCTACATAATTAACACCCTCGTGTTATAGCATATTGTGTTACATGATTATGTATTGCATTTATCATTTTCGTTATCATCAGCCTATTGTTGTCCACTTCTGGACATAGGTACCTCCCATTACACGTCGCTTTGATCGGTTTTATTAACTAACTAATTAACTTTTTCTAACTATTAACAAAGAATGAGCTAGTAAAACATATTTTATTGTTAAAACCAACTCGAACTGTCTCTAAATATTTTTTTTAATATGTTTATTTCTTGTGAAAAGTGATAAGAAATTTTTGAAAAATAAATAATTGCAATTCTAAAAGCGTTCGAGTGAAAAAAAATAGAAGATTATCCTGAAAGGGATAAAAATACATTTTTTCAAAGGTTGCTCCCCTGTTAATCAAATACATACTGTCTCGTGGGGACATTTTTGATGAATGAAAAGGACACAAAGAACACCCAGATTCAGAACACTAATTTATAAATCATACAAAGTATTGTCCCATGTGAGATTTGGACCCACTACACTTGGCGCACTAATTATCTATATATATCTGGTAGACTAATTATCTATATATTCCACAGGTTGACAAACTCCATAGCTATAAATTTCCGATAAAGGTGAACAGAAGAATCCAGCTAGGTTGGGCAGCGTTTGGGAAACTTCGTCGGGTTTTCTCATCGTCGATCCCACAGTGCCTAAAGACGAAAGTCTTCAATGCGTGCGTTCTACCCGTAATGACATACGGAGCCGAAACGTGTACACTTACGGTTTGACTAGTCCATAAGTTCAAAGTCGCTCAGTGTGCTATGGAGAGGGCTATGCTCGGCGTTTCTCTAAGGGATCGCATCAGAAATGAGNTTTCTCATCGTCGATCCCACAGTGCCTAAAGACGAAAGTCTTCAATGCGTGCGTTCTACCCGTAATGACATACGGAGCCGAAACGTGTACACTTACGGTTTGACTAGTCCATAAGTTCAAAGTCGCTCAGTGTGCTATGGAGAGGGCTATGCTCGGCGTTTCTCTAAGGGATCGCATCAGAAATGAGGTGATCCGACAAAGAACCAGGGTCATCGACGAAGCCCATAGGATTAGCAAGCTGAAGTGGCAGTGGGGTGGCCACATTTGCCGAAGAAGCGATAGCCGTTGGGGTAAACGAGTTCTTGAGTGGAGACCGCGTCTCGGCAAAGGTAGTGTAGGACGTCCACAGGCCAGGTGGAGCGATGATTTGCGCAAGACGGCTGGCAGGAGCTGGATGCGAGAAGCCATAGATCGAACTAAGTGGCGTAAAATTGGAGAGGCCTATATCCAGCAGTGGACTGCGATAGGCTAATGACAAAGGTCAACCTAACAATACATCACCTTGACTGATGTATCTTTGGGTGAATACCAAAAAAACTACTCTATTTATCGATGGAGATATGTAATGTAGACATTTGTATTTTTCTTTCTCAATTGAATGATATATAGTTATTTAAAATTGGAAATCTTTTGCCATTTTCATTTTGAAGACAGGGATTCCTAAAGTTAAATGTTTTTATGACAGTTTTGATCATAATGAATTTGGTAAAATATTTGAATTTATTAGTATTCAAAATAGTACGATTGTAAATATATTTTTGATATCGACATGTTTTTGTTACTAAAAAAGAAATATACTATCCTGATAACGCAAACTATATCGGCAGTTATAATAGGAGTGCTAAGTAAAAATATTACTATTCCACAAGTGTGTGTTCTAATTAAAGTGAAATAATTTTAAGTTAAAAGCGTTCGTGCACTCCAACGCATACAAAAATTACATTATATGATTAGATTGTATAGGTATTCCAGTGCTTGGTGTAAGTAAAACGTAATTATGAATTTATTTTTTATATTATAGGCAGTACGTTGCGTGTTCATTGTTGGCATTTTGAGCTTGCGTGAACGATTGTGAAAACAATAAGGCGCCCGTAAGAAATAGTTGAATTGCTGCAAGTAGTAAGTGGTATTTATTATTAATTACTAAAAAAAACGGTGGCATGTCAAAAGGGTGCAATGCATTGTCTGCATATTTAAATTCTGTAAATTTATTAAATTATTATAAATCCTGTCAAGAAACCTGCGAAATCGATGTCTAACATTGCCCTGTCTGGATGATACTATTCGTGTCAACTGTGGAACAAAAAAAAGGAGGGAGAGGAAGATTATCAGCACAGGAGTAAAAACCACTGTTTTTACTCCTGTGCTGACTAAACTACATAACTGGTGTTCCAAGGACTCATCCACAGATGAGTTCTTGGAACACCAGTTATGTAGTTTTTAACACATTAAAAAATCGAACTTAAAGTAAAATTTGGAAGTGACTTCTTTAGAGTAACTCCATAACTGAAATAAAATTTGATTCTTCGACGTTATGAAAAAATAATTTGAATTGGCTTAACAATAGCGACACAGCGGCAAGTAGCGAAACTAATTCGGGATGCGGATGCCATATATAAAATAGATTTATCGTCATTTGTCTAGGCAAATCTGTCACGGTCGGGTAACTTTGGCCAATTGTTAGCGCCATCTTACAGTGAATCGCACAACGATAGCTACAAAGGATATCAGTGCATAAAATATTCTGGTAATAAGCTAATGAATTAATTTGGGATTGAGCTACAATAGCATATTTAATTTTAATTTTCCTTGTGCTTTGATACTTGCATAGAAACCTGTCATGTACTCCGTAAAAAGTGACTAAAACGTACTCCATCCGTCTCACCGGCCCTACCAAATATAGTAGGGAGGGTCGCCCGCAACACCACACTATGTGTGGAAATCAGATGGAAAAAATCGAAACACCTGTGAAGCATTGTGAATCGGAGTCTGACCTTCATTCATTAGTGGCGAATGTTACCAAGAGGAAAAAGCTAAAATATGAAGAAGAAAATACGGACATCTTAGCCCTAATACAACATGTGTTTTCATTATTTTCTACTAAACAGGAAAAGCGTTTCCAAGAACTTAAATCCAGTATAGAAATGATGTAGAACAAATATGATGAATTTTTAGTAAAAATTAATGTACTAGAAAAAGAAAGATAACGGATAAATCTGCCATTCAACATTTAGAAGAACGGGTGGAATCACTTGCACGAAAAACCCGTAGTTGTGAAATAGAAATTTGTAATCTTCCAAAACAAATCGAAGAAACAAAAGAGACTCTACTGAATGAAATTACGAGGTTGGGCAAGACAATCGATGTTGATTTTGACAGAAATGTCGTAAAAGACATATACGAAAGGTTAAAATCAAAGGACACCTCGGATCCGATTGTAGTTGACTTCACCACCACACTTATGAAGGAAAGAGTTCTGAAAGCTGTCAAGACTTTCAATAAATCAAAAACCACGAAAAAGTTATGACTACGACTTTTGCTGGACGTCGAATGGTCTAATATACCTGAAAAAAAAGAAGCGTCTCCTTATATACGAATAAATAATGACATGGACCTAGATGAACTAAGAAAAAATGTTAAAACAATATGACTGTTCTCGATCCTAGCAAATACCACGTGTGAAGTATTGGTATTTTTTCATGATGCTTTAATCTTAAGTATTAGTTTTTATGGCAACACTAACAGTGTTCTTTGTTACTTACTTCATGGCACACATCCATAGACTAATAAATTTTACACAACTTTGTCAATTTACACTATTAAGTCATTAATCTACACAACACTTACACACATCACTATAATACATAAGCAACATTACAAAACTACTAAACTACCCGTAAGTAAATTAATAGATCCTAAGCATAAAATTATTTTCCTTATCAATTGTGCATTACAGGGCTTTAAGTACTTAAAGAATTATGTTTTTCGAAAACATTTGGTGACATAATCAATTCAACTAATGACCTTGACCAATTATCCGTGTCTCACCCTCAAACAGCAGATCTAAAACAATGCCAACAGATTATTACTAGCTTCTTATCTAAGCGCCTAGTCACATTGACACTAAATATACGCAGTATAAGTCATAATATTAAAAGTCTAGAGGTTATGCTGCATAGAATGAAACTGGAGTGTGACATATTAATATTGACAGAATGTTGGTTATCCTGTATATCTGCCATACCCCACTTACTCGGCTATAATCACGCCTCAATCAAGATAAATTTTAAGCAGAATGATGGATTAGTTATTTATTATAAAGATATCTCACCATAAATATAAGAGAACCAAACTTTCAAAATTGTAACTATTTGGTGGCAACCGCTGAAAATTGCGCAGCCATCATTGCTTGGTACAGATCGCCATGCTACACACATTTAGACTCATTCATTCCCTTCCTTGGATAGCATTCTACAGACGGTCTCATCGTTTGAACACGCGTGTATCCAGAAAAATACACTAAAAATACCTCTCTCAACGCGGAAAAAGATTATAGAACCTTGGATAACTCCAGGACTGTTAAGATGTATGCAGAATAGGTTCAAACTAACTTTACTGCCTCGGTAGCCTAGCGGTAGCGTATGTGACTGCTGTTCCTGAGGTCTCGGGTTCGATTCCCGGGTCAGATCAAATGTTTGTATGATCTGCAAATATTTTTTTCGGAGTTTGGGTGTTTTCTATGTATAATATGTATGTATTTATTATTGTATAAAAAAGTATATAAATAATATATCAGTTGTCTAGTACCCATAATACAAACTCTGCTTGGTTTAGGACTAGGTGGCGTTGTGTATTAGATGTCGGTAATATATTTATTTATTTATTTAAACTACATAAAAGATCAAATTTGAATCCGGAAAACGAGATCTTAAAAATTAGCTACAAGCGTTACAGAAACTTTTGTAATGACTTGTTACGTAGAATAAAGTTAGTATATGCAAAAGACCAAATTGATACTGCAAAAAATGACAACAAAAGACTATGGAAAGAAATTAAATCTATTACCAATACAATGAAAATTAGACAACATCCTAAAGAACTATTATCACTTTCCACTTCTGTGGATAAATCACTAAATGATGTTTACATTTTTTTTATAAATTTAGGCAGCTCACTGGCTGATAGAATAAATAATAATAAAAGATAGAATTAGTTGCAAATTTATCAAAGACTATAAAAGCATCCTTATCCCAGCGCTAACAAAAATATTCAGTGACAGCCTAAAGTCAGGAATATTTCCCGACTCTCTGAAAGCATCATAGGTATATCCAATCTATAAAAGCGGAGACAGAGATCGTATAAGTAACTACAGACCAATATCCATCCTACCAGTATGCTAAATTAGGAAAGATAATAAATACTCGATTAATAAATTATCGTGAAAAAACCCATATATTATCTTCAAATCAGTACTGTTTCAGGGACGTAAGGTTTACCGAACAAGCTGTAAATAAGCTCACTATCTATATCAGTGCAAATTTAGATAAAGGAAAAAAGTACCCCTGCATCTTTTTGGATCTTGCCAAGGCATTTGATACAGTATTGTCCGTCTTATTGGGCAAGTTTGAGGTGCTGGGAATTCGAGGCACTCAACTGAAACTTTTCACAAGTTATTTCTCTTGTCGAGTTCAATGCTTCCTGCTATGCACGGCGTCCTACAGGGTAGTATCCTTGGACCTACTCTATTTCTCGTATACATAAACGAGCTTCTAAATGTCGAATTCATGGCGAGATTATATCTTTTGCATACGATACTGCCTTAGTGTTTGCCGCTGATACATGAGTCTTCGAAGCTGCTCAGCGGGGTTTCGATGTCAATAGTATATGGTTTCAGAAATATATACTCACACTGAAAGTTGAAAAGACTAAGTACGTGTGTTTTAGCATTAGGCAGGTAACTGAGCTTACCAACAGCCATAAAATTATATCACATGAGTGTTTTCCTGAGGTTCCTTGTAATTGCTTGCCATTATAACGCGTGAATTTTATTAGGTACTTGGGTGTTACTGTAGATAGCGCCCTCAACTTTAGGGAAAATATAAAGTTACTATGTGCTAGAGTACGCAAACTCATTTGTGTTTTCAAAACCTTGCGATTCATGATTGAGCCCGGGCTGCTGAGGTTGATATACTATGCACTATGTCAGTCTATACTCACCTATTGTATATCTGCTTGAGAAGGTGCATAAAAAACCAGTATAAAGCCCTTGGAGGTCGCGTAGCGGGCAATCCTTATGGTAAGTAATTTTAAGCCCATCTATTTTGCCACCACGACGCTATTCCACATGTGCGAGCTATTGACGGTCTGGCATAAGGTGCATCGTTCTCAAACAACATATTTCTCTGACTTAAGATCCGAAATTAACTGAGAAGCGTCGGAAATTTACAGTATGTACACAAACCAGTTGGAAAACCAAATTTAGTGGACGGTTTATTGGGTTTCTCGGCCCATACCTATTTAACAAAATCAACAAACAATTAAACATTTACCCACTGACAAAAAAACGATGTGAAGAAAAAGTGAGCAAGTACTTGCAAAAGCTTGACTACGAAGAAACAGAAATGCTGTTAGATATAACACTGTAATAAAAATAGACTTTAATAATTTATGTAAAATTATTTAACACTTATGCAAACACACATCACATTACACACACCCACATATGTAAATTCACATTAATCAATCTATTTACACTCACAGGCTCACACCCTCTTAATACACCACTGTATTAGCCTCAAAACACTTACATACATTTCATCATTTACATAATTCAAGAAAGAGTACTTATCACAGTTTTACAGGAAAAATACGAAATCTTAATTGCCTTTATATTCAATGCTAGGTAGGTATTGGTTTGTAAGCCTTTAATAAAGTACAACCAAAAAATGTAAAATGTAAGCAATTATTTCAATAAAATAATTGGAGCGATTGGTGCTGACAAGCGAAATACAGGCTTTGCCTAGTTTGATTGCAGATGCTAAATCAATTTATCTGTAAAATATTGTCAACATTTTTTGGTTTGGAAGTAAACTATTATTATTATTATTTATTATATTTGGTAGAATAGTTCAGGAATTTTAAAAAAGACGATTCAAGCTTATTGAAATTTCTTTTATAGATTTCATTCCTTTATTATATTATCATTTACTTAATATTTTGTGAAGTGTTGAGTAAATTTTAATTCACCTTAATATTTAAAATAAATTCTTAACGAAGAAGGAAAAGAAAAGGAGCACAAAGAAACTACGAAAGTAGGTTTTATTAATTAGACAACGACTGCTAGAAGGTGACTCCCGGCCAGGGAAGATCCGATTAATTTGTTCAAAGTACTTTTTATTACCAAAATTTGATTAAAACTTCGTCTTGCCTTTCTTTAGTAGTTATTAAAATTGGGTATCTCAAAATTCTTCTGTAAAACTTACAAGAACATAGCCAGTTTGTCTAAAAACACCTCCTTTGTGAAGTTGCGATCTCGTTTTACTGAAGTGTGGAAAGCTTACCCACGAAAAAAAATCCATGTAACTTTCGTAATAAAAAACCTATTATTCTCATTATAGAATGTAAAGAACCACTTTTGTGGCTGAAGTTCCTTTTTAAGCCGAAATAAGGTTCAATTACTTTGTATTACTATACTATGGTTCGTTAGAAAGATATCTAACTTTAGTTTAAAAGCTGGTTTGGAACAGAGTTTATTTCTAAATCGTAAATAAATTCATTATCTTACTGCTTGGTTTATTGTGAGCAAAATTTTTCATACGCTTGAATTCAATTAGCCTACGCTTAGATAACTTTTCTTAGCCTATTTTTTATCTTCAGTTAGAAGCAACTACATATTTTACGTCTTACGTTCATGTATATTTGATTTGAAGTAAAACGATCAAGTTACAAGGATGCTTCATTAATTTAGTGAAGTCACAAGTATCGTATATTTATTGTGCGACTGCATGTATGTATATTTATTTGGCACGCCCTAGAGCCTAAATGGCTTGTGATATTTTTATGTGAGTGGTTTCAATAGATTTTTCTTAGTCTTGAGAGTGACACGGGGTACATCGAAATAAAAAAAAACAAAATTGAGGGCTATTGGCGCCAAAATTGTATCTAAAAAAAATATAATTTTTAAAATAGATCGTGTGTGGTATCAAAATATTAAATAATTTTAACTGTGATTAGGAATATAAAAATAACTTATATACTTTATTTAAACTTATTGCTTTAAATTTTTACATTACATTATATAAAGATGACAGATATGGACACAGTCAGGAACTGATTTTTAAATAATTTTACTTTTGTTGTTGCTTTTCAAGGTGGAACTTCAAATGAAGCTAAAGGGTGAAACTCGAAGAAGTGCGCTTTATTTGATTTAAGCGATGAGCATGCGTGATTGAAGGGTTAAGTTTTTATTGCCCGTTGTTTCGATTACGTATATATCTTATATGCTTACTGCCAATTCAAATGTTAAATATCCAATATACAAAATTCTCGTGTCACAGTGTTTCTTACCAAACTCCTCCGAAACGGCTGGACCGATTATTATGAAATTTTGAGTACATACTAGCAGGTCTAAGAAATGGCCTATATCTATTTTTCATACCCCAAAACGATAACTGTTACTCCTAAATATACATTTTTTTATTTTTATGGCAAAATAATGTGAAGGTTCAGCCAGTATTTTTATATAATGATAATGTTTCTGAACGATGGGTAGGAAACTTGTACTGCAGCAAAGCCCTAAAAATTTAAGTATCTTACGAGTCAGGTCTGTTTTCGTCGGACGTTGTTATTTAAAAAAAATACGGAACAATAAACCAGTAATAAGCGGTTTCATAAGAAAATATTGTTTTAACACTTTCTGCTCAGAGTTATTGAGGGTAGGGATATAATATAAAAAATGGGGTAGAGCTGACAATTTAGTGACAAAGGTCTTAGCAAAAATGTTTTTTTTTAGGTACTATGAAATTTTTTACACTTCATAAACTTTGTTATTCTACAGTTACAAACACAAGCCTCGACAAAATTTTTCGGCAATGTAGATTAAAATTTTTTTTGAGGAGACTGCGGCCTGTATAGAGCAGCTCAGAACATCGCTTTTAATCAATTTTCTTAGAATTTTAATAGGCTTTTTGATGAAACGGTATAATACTACGAGATTCAACAAAACCATAAAAATTTATTATACAAAACTCTTGAATTAAATCCCATCGTAGATAGCTCTGAATACTAAAACCTACTTCACATTGTAAGACAACCTACCTATTAAAACTTAGATAATTCAGACCTTTACTGACAAAAATGTGTACGAGGACCCACGGGTCTCTTATCAAGCTTTGACAAAATTGTTTGGCGACAACAAAGTATTTTTACGAGGGTCTTTGATGGCGTAAAATGAAAAATTACATCAGTTAGTAGATTCTATTATGAGAAAATTTATGGACGAGATGCCTTAAAGGTGTTAAATTCATGTTTATTTTTCATTTGTGATTATTAGCCAACCTTGTAGCTACGGTCCTCGTTTAGTTTACTGTCTACCATCTTAGCGCAATAAGTTTTCTGTTTTCATTTTGTTTTTTGTTTTTAAAGCTGCCAGTTTATATACTAACACTATATATATTTATTTATTGTTTCTATAAAATTTATAGTTAGTGATAATAGTTAGTAGCTTTTTGTGTCACTCTAGAGATATTATAGTGTATTAAACAATACTTTTGTTGAAATTTTAAAACTTTGTACCTCACCTAACATTATGTTGATAAATTTTTTTGGGTGAAACATTTAACTTTTTGTTCCAAATTGTTTTAATAATTATATTCAAATACAAAATATTTTTTTTATTTTTCATAATTATTGGCTGACAAACTATGCTTAAGCATAGTTTATTCGAAAGCACTATTCAAATCAAATTCATAGTTATCTAAAATAAAAAATTTAACTATTTACATTTCGAAATAAGATCGTAAAATCTTCTTTTTGAAATTGAACGAACACTCACGAACCTAAATTACCTATTTCCAATACAGACGGAGATAAAGGTCACGACCGACTTATACATAAACGATTTATTTCATTTACATAAAGTTACAAGAAACAACCTATTTATATCTTGGGGAGGGTCACTTTTGTTTAAATGTAATCAAGAGGAATATTATCTGTTTGATCTTTTAGAAGCATTCTTTAAAAATTTGGTTGTTGTCTAAAGTATGTTTAATTGTTCAAACGTTTTCAGCTGTTCATGTGTTGTCATTCGATTGGTTCTTTAATCAGCCATAAAACTTTGTATTTGCCTGATGATGCCTGTTGATTGCAATCATAATTCATTTCTGTTCTCACGAAAAGTATTTGGACCTCCAGTACATTTATTAGCTCGGTAAAAGATGATTATGATATCCATTAAGATTGTTGTTTTTTAACGTTCTGGCATACCTATATTTGAACGGCACACATACTTCGAAACATTCACAAACTTGCACTTCTAAAACGTATTACAATTATAATACTAATTTACATGTGATGAACATTTTTTAATCTTTGAATACGGTAATACCATAATTATTATCTTTTATGGAATAGGGGGTAAACAAGCAGTCTTGTCGCCTAATAGCAAGCGATTACTTCCGTCCATTGACACCCGCAACTCCAGAGGCGTCACAAGTGTGTTGCCGGATTTTGGGAGATGGGGAGGGAATAGGGGAGGGGTTGGAGTATGGGCCTCCAGTATCCACACTCACTCGGTGAAACACAACGCAAGCGTTGTTTCACACCGGTTTTCTGTGTGGCCGTGTTATCACTCCGGTCGAACCGGCCCATTCCTGGCTCACCCACGTAATTCAAATTAAAATTGCTCATAAACTTTTAAAATATGGGTCAACAAAAACAAACGTATAGGAGAATAATAGCCAAACTTCTACAAATTAATTCAATTGATTTTAAATTAATATTGTTTGTTATTGTTTTTTTTATTTATAGAACGCTGTTAAATCATACATAAACAAAACTTGAATGCAACCGAGATTTTTCTACTAAAAATCCTATATAGTGTTCCAGAAATAGTAGTTATCCTCATACTAGTTGAACCACAAGTATGTTGCTATTCTTCTAGAAAGAAAAAAGTATGTTTTAAAACTAAACCTCCCGCTACAAACGTTGCTTCGTTGCAACTATGTTCAGAATGTTCGGTTTCTGGATACCATTAAAGTCACCAACTTGAGGAATTCCTAATGGAATTTGTGTTCTTTCTATATAAATACTTCAACACAATGTATCTCCTCACAAACGGTCGTTATTTTTCTAAATTTTGTAGAGACACAACTAACAGCAAAAAAAATTGCTGTTAGTGTTGAACCTTACTTGATTTTAAATGTTTTCTTTTATTGAATTTATGGGGCAAAAGAGCAAACATATCACCTGATGATTAGCGATTACCGCCACCCATGAATACCAGAGATGTCACAAGTGCGTTGCCGGCTTTTGGAGTGGGGGGAGGGGTTGGGATTAGGGTGTGAGCCTCCGTTATCGACACTCACTCAGTGATACACAGTGCAGGCGCTATTTCACACCAATTTGAGTGTGATGCGTGCTGTGAGGCCGTGGTATCACTTAGGTCGAGACGGCCAATTCATGACGAAGCATTAATTGTCGAATATTAGAAATAAACTGTTGAATGAAACTAAACTTAGACTTATCCATATTAAAGTAGCTGTACATTTCAATGGTACATTTTGGTTGCACTAATGAAGAATCAAGAAGAGAACTAACACAAAAATTAAATATAAACAGTCTTCGAAGCATATAGTATCATCAGTTTTGAATAGTCCTGCTGGTCAGAAGCCTACGTCGAAAGAGTCTTTTGTTCTACTATACGATCCTGGTTTGAGAGGTCGGTGTAATGACATAGTTTCAAGTTTTTTTGTAGTAGTAGTAATTAAGGTGTCTTACATATTGTATATCGTTTCAAATTAAAACCCAATCGTTATAGACTATTTAAGTTTTGAAACATACTCAAACTTATTTAATATTTTCAATATCATCAGACATATTGGTTATAACTAATCTAAAGTATTAAATCTATTACAAAATATTTATTTGATATAAAATTAGGTTTTTGTATTACTATATGTGAGGCACAAACAACCGCAAATCGTTAGATTTATTAAGGAAGAGAGGATGTTGAACTGAGCCAATGAACCGATCCGACCTGGCTATGAGTAGATTTTTGCGGTCGTACGAAGAAATATTATAAGTACCCTCCATATACCCGGATACGACATATTTATTTATGACTGCCTCGGTGCCATGGTGGTAGCTTAAGCGACTGCTCTGCTTGAGGTCTCGGGTTCGATTCACGGGTCAAATCTTTGTGTGATCTGCAAATATTTGTTTCGGAATATAGCTGTCTTCTATGTACAATATGTATGGAATAGGAGGCAGACGGGCAGACGTATCGCTTGATCGTAAGAGATTACCGCTGTCCATGGACACCGGCAACACCACAAGCGTTACAAGTATGTTGTCGGCTTTTGGGGGACACACCGGTTTTCTATGAGGCAATGGTATCACTCCGATCGAGCCGGCCCATTCATACTGAAGAGTGGCTCTCCCACGGTGTATGTATTTATAGTAGTGGTCTCGTTCCCATAGTACCAGCTCTGCTTAGTTTGGAAGTAGATGGCGTGGTATGTGAGTTCTCCAAAATATTGTTATTATTTTGGAAAAAAAATCAGGTGCTACTTTAACTAGAGTGATTTTTGCACTATACAATCATGGGAGAGCTTCGAATGGTATGAATCAAGCTCGACCGCAGCGATATCTACTACAGTGTAAATGTGATGACTCCTAGCAAATCTTTCGTTGTAATTTACCGACTGAATGAATATACCAGAGCTTTTGGGGGAGTTGACTCAACGAGTGATACTTCTAATGCTTGAGTTTCACTTGTTAGTGAGCGGCGGCTTATAATCAGGTCACGTTTTGGTCGTTAATTCCGTACACTTTCAAAAATAAACAATGGTTGCCTATCTTTAAATATTGCTTTATCTCTGACTTTCATCATCATCAGCTTATCGCAGTCCAGTGCGGGTCTTCAATAGACCTCTGATCTTACAGTAATACATTAGTACAAGTAAAATATTATTTTCCCCAGCGTTGTCCTTTAATAATAAGAAATAACCGATGAATCCATAACCCATATGAAAAAATAATTTGGTTTCTCCAAACAAACACTATTAGAACGCCTAATTTCATTTGCAGTGCGGTCAGTGCCACTAATGAACTATAATTTAGGAATATTCCTAAAGGTTCTCTACCCATTTACTCCTAATTGGTCTAAAGGGAACCACATCTGGAACAGTTGATATATAAGACAGTTTGGTAAAAACGTAATAAAGTATTATTAGTAGAAATAAATCGGCTTAGGTGGTACATTCTCTGTTGGAATGAATAGCTGTCTTAGTGAAGATTAGCAAGATTGGTACTTTCAAGAGAACTTATTCGGCATGTTCTAACATCTTGCCTTTTCATTATTTTTTTTTGTTTTTGTCTCTCGAGGTCGCTCACTTGTTGTTCATTAAAGGCGTCTATATATTCATTGCGTTTTGCTTTAACATATTTTTCTTTCTTGCCATTATATTTGTTACTGAATAGCAACTGTCAGCGGTTTGCATAACGGATTTTTTTTATTTAAGTATCTAATTTTAAAATGATGAATTTTTATGGAACTTTAAGCACTCACTATACACTATATTCACAGATGATTAGTTTTATGTGTGGGTAAACATAAAACTGGCAATTGCGTGGGTAACTTCGTTGTTATAGGCATTGCGGGATTCTTTTTGAAAATTTGTAGTCTTTATAAGAAATCTTTACAGATTTCGTAGTCTAAATATCACGTTATCTTGTTGTTGTACTCTTAAGTTGCAGGTAATGCCACGCTATTTCAGCACAAATACGCCGGCTCCAGACAAACCTAAAGTGTCCTATTTTGTTGGTGAGAGCGAGGCTCAATGATGCAAAGTACTGTATTGTACGCTCACAATGAGTATGGTGACTACTACTTTTTGATTTTACTCTTGCCTTCCATCAGGCAGATTAGCGTCAATTTGGCAGGCTAATAAATAAAAATATTATACCACTGTAAAATCATACCCATATACTGTAAATCAAAATATAGAGGTATTATAAAATTTATTTATATATATATTATACTATCTCTAGGTTAAGTCTGTCTGTATCTAACACAATGAATTTACTGATAAGTCCAATGTTAGTTTTTAATTTGAATACGAATTTTAAAAGTGCCATTTATAACGAGTTAATAAAATCTCGTACTAAAAAGTATTAGGCTTACATCCTATATCTAACAAATATATACTTATTTTGTTTTCCCCAAATATTTCATATGGCAAAATACCGCTGTGAATATGCATATATTAAAAGTTTTTCCAAGAAAAATATATATCGGATGGTTTAATGAAATACTTTTATTTGTACTACGTGGTTCGTAAATGGTTTTTGAGAAAAGGCGGTAGTAATTTTTACATCTGACAGGTGATAGTTTCAAATATTCATGTCATCTTCATTCATTCATTCATCATCAACTTCGGATAGTTAGTTATTATTAAGCAGTATCGTCTTTCATCCTACATAAAGCCGGGCTATAAAAGTTCTTAATTAGACGCTAGACCTCATAATATTGTACACTAGTTCTAAATTCTAAACCCTTCTTGCGGTAATAATGTTATGTAACGCTATTAAAAACAAGTGGGATTTTTTTGCGGGATAGGGGGTAAACGAGCTGGACGTATCGCCTGATGTTAAGCGATTACCACTGGCAACCGGACACACGCAACACCAAAGGCGTTACAAATGAGTGGCCGACCTGCTGGGGATGGGGAGCGAGATGCGGAAGGGTTTGAGGTATGGGCCTCAGGTATCCTTCACTCAGTCGGAGAAATACCGAAATAAGGTTTTCTGTGAGGCGGGGGCACTTCAGTCGAGCCGGCCCATTTTACTCCTGAATTCTACTCATGTTTTCTATTAGGCAGATTAGGGTCACTTTGACAGCTTACATATAAAGAAATCAAGGAAAATATATTAACTTTGCGAGATACACACCAAGTTGAGTAAGCCAACCCTTATTATTGCTGAAGGTAAAACATCCGTATAGGTTATATGTTACAACTGTCATATCGACAAAAACAAACAAAAAGCATTAACCACAAACGGCATTATATACGAGTACAACGGTTAAGAACAGATTTGTAAACCACTTGGGACAATGATTTATGTGATTCACAAATAATTATTCTGAATATGCGCGTTTGTGCTACGTCTTAAGTAATTGTGTATTTGCAATATATGTCAAAATTATTATTAAGTACAAGTCTTTGAAAAACAAATCTAACAGATACTTTGGTTCAATGGTTACTGATTTGTTCTGTACACAATTAAGTCGCTTCCGATAATTATTTAACCGATTTAATGCAGTTTTTAGTTTAAAGACTTAAGATTATATGTATAATGCATGCATAAATATATATTTGAAAGACATTTATTGGCGAAGACGGGTTGGGTCGTTTGTTTATTATAAAACATTATTTATCATCAGATCGGTTAGTGCCAGTTGAGTTAAGATTCATATTTTGTTGATAGAGTTTCATTTCATTGCGTCTAAATTGAACATCAAATTGTTTCATAAAGAGAGTCATGAGATAACATTTTTTTTAAAAATAAAGCTTAATTGAAAATCTCTTTTATTAATCGATTTACAAATAAACACAGTTATCAAAAAAATAAAATCAAAAACAATGATTTCTAGATTAATCATACTGACGTTAATAATTGCAATAGATCTGATTTTATAAATTCACTAAGAAAATTTAATGATCCGATTCATCTAAAATCTTATCCATTTAGTAGCGTAAGTTAGCGCAGAGTCCCTCTATTTGATAAACGAACAGCACATTCACTAAGACGGAAGCTCACAAGCGATATGCTCCCCAACTTTACACAGAACTCGTAACTAGTAATGTTCACTTACGCGGCCATTGTTGCGCACTCTCCTATGTCAATGTCGGAGTTTTGGTCTGTTGGTGCTCTTCACATTAAATTCAAAATCATTTGTTCAATTAAGGCAACAACTGACATTTATGAGCGTCAAATAGAAGCCACAGTTAAAAATAATAGATTGACCCAAACAGGCGCATGAACAGCAACTGTTCTCAAATAATTTAAATTCGCGATTGTCGGAATTTAATGAAACTCATTGCAATATATTGTAAATGGAAACTCACTTGTACTTACTTAACTAAACTTAAGCCATAAGACGAAACTGATATAGATAAACCCGAATAAGTGAGTCCGATTGTAGAATAAACTGTTCAAATAAAATAAAGTTTCTTTTTGAACGACTGTGACAAAACGAAGTTTATGTTTATCATCTAGGTATGTATTAAATTCATGACTATCTCATGAATTTAATATTATGATAATATATTTACACTATGAACCTGCTGATAACCATTATTAGATAAGTAATCGAAAATATATAGATGTTAAAGATAAATCATACCCAGAAACAGAATAAATGACCGTGCTCATTACACAATAAATTTTTCTAGGTAGTCCAGATCTCCAGATTAACAATCAGGGTCACTACCTACTTATACATCATATCATACCGTACGATGAATGTATGTGTATTTGTGTATTTTCAAGGCAGTAGAGCTATGCATTTCAGCACGAAGAGGCCGACTACCCTCTCAAAGAAGAACAACCTAAAATGACAGCATTCGTGCTGTCGTGTTTCGTTTGTGAATGCGAGGTTCAATGATGCAGAAGCATCCCAATAGACCACCTAGTGTAGGTCACCATACTGCATAGTAGCATTATGACTTCATATGAGATGTAATTATGTGGCATGTCTATATTTTTTTAATTTTTAATTAATTGTGCAAGCCGAGTAAAAGTGACTAAAAGTAACAATACAATTTAATAATATTACTTTCGAATTTATAACACCAATGAAAAACCATTATAAAATACTTGCTGGCTATAGCAATTTATTTTTACAAAAGATAATATGAAATAAAATCACATCCAAAGATTAGTTACCCTCACGCACAAACACACACACCCACTCAAAATTTACAATTGTAAATGTCACTTGTAATACTTCAGATATTTTAGGGTGAATTTTCGACTGCTAATAACTTTTAAAAACACAAGTCTCTGATTTTAATATCTATATCGAGATGAATATTAGCAATATTCTTCGTTACTCTAATTTTACTCTCAAGCTAGTAATATTTTCTTCGAATTTCAATGGAAGTAAATAAGAAGGTCAATCAGCCTCAAAAAGGAGGTTCCCAATTCAGGTATATTTATTTTATCTTTGTTTAGTCACTTGTCAAGGAAAGGATGATATTATGATGATGATCTAAATTGAAAAAAATACGTAGCAATTTTGGCAACCGATATCTCTATATTGGATGCCTAAATTGATACATACTTTTTTTGTTTTTATGTGTGCCCAACACTCCCTATCCTTCCACTCCTCACGGTTTAAAGCTTCCTGATGGCAATCTTCTCAATTCGTACCCAGTTAATTCCAACTTCTTTTTATGATCTACAGCGATGCTCTTTACGTTGTATTAGCGTCACGTGGTAGGGTGTTTTGTCCATAGCTCGTTCGACATACAGCAGAAGTATCTGACCCAGATCTTCTTAGCCTTATAGCTAATGTCAGTGATCTCAGTTTTTGAGCACAACTTAGGATACTGGGCTCCATGCTTCGCTGCCTTACCCTGAGTCTGTGTCTATCTATATCCGAGTTTGGCCGAGTGGTTATTTAAAAAAAATGTCTTGGCAACGTACGTGTGGATGGATGGTTGCCATATGTTCATATTCTTCTTCTAGGTAACACTTCATTAAATCTTTCATTAGTAAATAGTTCTTCCAGGCGTTTTTGATGCTACTGGATTTTTTTTTTCACAAGCATTTAATAACTTGGCGTATAAGCTTTATTTGTAACCGTTTTTCTGAACTATAATATTATATGGTCACTGAACTCAGCTTACTACAAGGAGGTGGAAAAGACTAAAAAGTCGTCAGCGAAATGAAAGTTTGGATACCTTTCATTATTGACGACAATGTTTTTCCCATTCCAGCAGCTTGCTAATCTTTTAGATATCTTTTATAGTTGATTTAAAGAATTTGAAAACAGTGAGTCTTCTTGAGTCTATGAGCCCATTACAATTGGTTATTAAAAACAAATACATCGCTAGTAGAACAGTACCAGTTTCCGAGGTCACGTTAAGCAGTCGGTCCTGGTTATTATCCTAGTAACAGTCGTGAAGCTAAGTTGGAGGTCTTTGTGCTGCTTAAAATAATCCGACGGCAAGATTACGTAACCACAACGTTGTCTTGCCGATCTCCAACTCGTACTCGGCGTGGGAACGTATAGTCTAAACACTGTCCTGAGAGAGGGCCCGAGCCCAGCAGTGGGTCATTATGGGTTATTGAAGGGTCTCTTTCCTTAAAAACATTGTGTAAAGGGTACAATTTGCTGAAATTATGCATTTTTATGTCCCATTACAGTGTATGCATATTATTTTGAAGTAAATTAAATTTTTTGACTTAACCCTTAACCACCTGCCAACGATTCACATTCCTTGATACGTATGTCGTACGGCGCAGTGCGTGCTAACATGTCGAATAGTATTTAGCTTACGCTCGGCGAGTGTATAAGTGCACTTGGTGCATCTAGGTAAGTGAATATTTTATGTTAGCGGTCTGCATGACCACACGCGGATGGTTACATTTTTTTTTTCATTGATGTGTTCGTTCTACACGCAGTTGGAAAATGAATTTTCTATTACTTCGTTAAACGTTTTATAAAGATGTGAAACATAATGTATAGGGATGTCCCTATCTTTTATACATTTTATAATTCATCATTATTGTAATATATATTGAAGTTATAATATATAATATTATAACTTCATTAATTTTTGCGCTGGATATGTGGATGGTTAAAATTTGGTTTTGTTTGTTAATAAGCCCTTATCTTGCTCTGCCGGAATGAGAATATCTGAATAATAAAGTTGTTACAAACACGTGACACAATTGAATGATTTTATGAATGAGACGAGTTGGGGACGATACCTGTATAAAGCGGCGTGATCGAAAACAGGGCACAGTTGCTTTTCAGAAGTCATTCCGACCACACCTCTTAATTTTAACATTGGTTACTTGCGAGTTATAGTTTTCTATTATTTAATTTGTTATTTATATTGTGTTTATAATGTGTTTACATTTATATCGTGTGCCGATATTGGTCTTTATGTAACCAATTATTTTAAAATCCATGAATACCTGTTCGTTTAGTTTTATATTAATGGTAATTAATAATACTTAATGATTAGCTTATTAGCTGTATTTGTGGTTCATATTTTCGTTTGAAGGTAAATTACTACTTGCATAAATGAATCCTCATAAAGAAATTAAGGATTTAACAACAGATTTCGGTTACAGCAGAAATAGTCTATTGATTTTATCAGTTGTAATACGAAATAGTAAACATTGTTCCAGTTAACTATTAAATTTTTTTTCAAAAGATTTAAACACTTTACTTACAGTTTCAGAATAATTTCAATAAATGTTTATCAGAAAGTAGGCAACGTAAGGAAGCCAAAATGTAAATTTAGCTAGATTTTTTTTACGACTTGATTTTGAGTAAATCAGTTTTTTGAACCAGAAATTTGGTTTTTTGTGTTTTTTAATACATTGTGTCACTATTAGTGAATATATATATATATATATATATATATAATAATTCACTTTCATTAATATACAATTACTAATAGGGATAAATATATATTTTTTAGTAACTAATCCTACTAATATTATAAACGCGAAAGTAGGCTACTATTTGCCGCGATAACCGACATACACGCGGGCGGAGCCGCTGGCATAAACTAGTAGCGAATGATAACAATAAAAAAAAAGAAACAATGACAATATTAACATACTAGCATCAAAAGATACAAGTTGAACTCCTTGTACAGCTGTCTCGTGGATCTTATTGTAAGCGTAGTGTCTGCCGATCAAGAAGTTTAGGATTATATTTCCAGGTCAAGCTAAAAGTGTAACAGAACTTTTTTTACAAGTAATCCCTAATAAGAGCTTAAAAGCTGCGCTGTTTCACGCCCGTATCTAGGCAAGTACGTTAAGCCAGTAGTTCCAGTTGTAATGAACATATTTGGCAATTGTCCCTGAGAAATACAATTCAAATTATTTCAACGTTCGAATTCAATTGCTCTCTGGTTTACGGAGTTTTGATGACAGTCGCCCCGTGGAAAAACCCATATTTCCCTGAAACTGGTTAAGCCGACCTCTAATAATATTTAAAATAACAAAGGCCAGGAAGATATTGAAATATATATTACAATATCTATACTTATATTATGAAGAGACAAAGTTGTTTGCGTGGTTTTAGGAGGTAATCTTCGGAAGTAATGCTCCGATCCTAAAAATTATTTCACTTACAGAGAGCGACACTATTCCGTAGTGTCATGGGCTAATTAATTATGATTCACTACAAAAAACTGTAAAGAATAATAGTATTTGTTAATCAAGTTGAAGAAAAGCGGACGGTTAACGCCCTATAAAGTGGCTAGTTGTTTATATAATTTATATAATTCATTGTGCCATCTAAACCATAAACTTTATGTCGGGTGAGAAGTATAAATATTGAGAATATTTATAATAATCGCTTTATCAAACACCAGATTACTCACAAATTTAACTTAAATCTAGGAGTTACAATTATCGGCCTTATTATAACGGGTGTTAAGTTAAAAGAGTTTGTTATAAATCTGAAATTCTTTTGAATTAAATTGTACAGTCGTTTGCCTTCCAAATGTAATAGTTTGGTATTTTTATTTTTCTTTTATTGACTCAGAAATTAAACCGTAAGCGGCCTTCCTGATATTCAATTATGTCTACGACGTTGACCCTAACCTTCGTAGAGTTTCGTAGACCCATATTGGGTTTATTCTGTACTAACTACCAAGTCTGCCTTCGCACGGAAGTTTTTGAAATTCATTTCCTCTATTACAATATGCGTGTAATTTATTTTATTTTATTATTATTTGTTAGTATTAAATATAAAAATTATAGTTTCTATTTTCTACTTTCAATTCGGAACGGATCCCGAATTTGATTTTGCGACTTTTTTATGTGTTGGTGCTACAAAATGGATATGTATATATATATGAGAAAGCAGGGTCCCCATAATTATTTTTAAAAAGCGTGACACCAGCATTGCTGGCGTCACAACTTTCATGGATAGGGCAGGGCTATCGCTCATATTTGAAAATCAAATTAAACACAAGTTATGCCTTTTCTTTATTTATTCTTGAACTTCTAAGGAGGTCCGATCGCTACGACAGTACAGGTGAAAATATCTAAGTGCGCTTGGCCTTTTATAGCAAAACTAGGTGATGAAAAAATACACCTACCCTCGCACAATAAAAACAGTCTTTACATTACAAATTGTTACAATTTGATAATCAACCATTTAGAATTAATTTAACAGCTATTAGCATGTGTAAATCTATTTTTAATGTTAATTTGTGATAAAAACAATGACCACATGCTTTCACTTCAGAAATGCAACTCTCTTACAAACAGAATACATAAAAATAATCTGTATTTTAATCATAAGAAATATTAATGTATTACTCATTAATGTCTTACACGCAATCTATTACTTAATAATAATAAGCGAATCTGATTTGATATCAAGGTTATTCCGGACACGTGTTTTCGTTTCGTTGTTTGTTTTAAAGTAGCAGCCCGCCATATGGACATAAATCAACATTTTCGGACCTTCAACACACTATGCCGTGTAGTCCCAACCTAACCAGAGCTTATATCATAGAGACTAGACAATTGATATAAATACATACATATTTTATTTAAATACATAGAATACATAAAACATATTATTATACGCAGAAAACAGCCTAGCTCCAAAAAAACTTTAGTAATCATACAAACATTTGACCACATCCCTGAACGAACCTGAGATCTCAGGCACCGTAGCAGTTACATAAATCATTAATACAAATCAAAAGTCATATTCAAACCAACAATTATTATAACACTTATAAAACTGTTGAAATTAAGTAGCACTAAGTGTGGTAGTAAAACGTGTTTTGTGATAGAATAGAGGGCGAACGAGCAGATATATCAACTGATGGTAAGTGATTACCGCTGCCCATGGACACCCGCAACACCGTAGGCGTCACAAGTGCGTTGCCGGCCTTGGGATCTGGGACGTAGAGGGTAGGGGGGGCTTAGTTTTGATGTAGCCTCCAGTATCCTCACTTATTTGGTGAAATATAGCGGAGGAGCTGTTTCACTCTTTCAAATTTCATAAATGTTTTTCAGCAGCTAGTCTGACGAAGACAAAGTTCAACGCCAAGTTTTCAAGTTTGAAGCCAGATTGACTAATAAAACACTTAAATAACTTTATTAGTAAACGCTTATATACTGCGCTTTCCAGACGTCCAACACCAATAAATATAAAGTAATATTTAAACAAAAAAAAATGACTTCAAGAACTTAACCAAATTGATGTGCGACCACACGGAAACACCAGTTTTTAAATAACATAACCTCGAAAATGGTTCACCCAGGCGAAATACTTGGGGTAACAAACATAAAATATACAGTCGAATTGAGACCTACCTCCTATTTAGAAGTTTAGATTTGATGATACTTAAGTTTAGATTTAGAAAAATAATATGCTATACGTTTTATATATTATAACTTAAAAATGCCAAACAAACTATAATAAGATCATAACAGCTATATATTAGAATGAAAACAGTAGTAAAACGCTGTTCAAGTTCAAACAATATATTTTTTCAACACAATTTCTAGAAATGACGTCATCAACATAACAACCAGTTTAATGTACACATAACTATAAAACGTAATACAACTAGTTAAGTCAAGTTCATTTTATTTTACACGTGTTATTCTGACGTTTTATATACAAAACTCTTCGAGCCTTTGTATACTTAAGCGTTCTAGGCGTGATACTAATCCAAGTAGTTTATTAAACTAAAACATTACAGCATATCTGAATATATCATCATATATGTTGTGTTATTTGTCTATTTGAATGTGCCAAATGTGAAGAATTTCTGATTGAAATCACTACATATTATGAAACAAAGTCCTCCGCAACATCTGTCTGTCTACAGCACAAATTTTAATATGATATTTATCTATAGATATAGTAATTCTTAGTTTTTTTATTTTTTCAGTATATTCCCTTACAATATTAAAAAAAAGTTGAAAAAGTCGAAAAAAATAAGCCGCACATCGCAGTTAATCTATATTACGTCATATTTTCCGTAATGAACTCGTGCGAAACCAGGGCGGGCTTCTAATTCATTATAAATTGAAATAAATATGAATCCTTAATTCACAGTAAGGCTAATTGAATTTTCATTGTCTTGACTCGCACTAGATTAGAATGAAACCGTGGTGCTCATAGCCCAGTTGCACTCGGTGATGAGAAACAATCGCCGAGGGTAAGCAACTACGGCGCGGTCAATACCCGGATGGGTGGCCACCGGTGGCATGTTACCATGAGCGTCTCTGTGATGCGGAGGTCACGATAAGTACTCGTTCCCGGTTGTTATCACAGGATAACAGTCGTGAAGCTTAGTTGAAGGCCTTTAGGCGGCTTAAAAACATCCAACGGCAAGATAAGTATGTTATAAGTATGGTAAATACTACTATTGAATTCTGCAAACGATTTCAATCATGCAGAGTAGAGTCACTTTGGCCGGCTCATACATAAAAAAGTTAGGCCTCCGGTATCCTCACTCACTCGTTGAAACATAGCTCAAGCACTGTTTCACGCTGGTTTTCTATGAGGCTGTGGTATCCCAGCCCATTCATGCCGAAGCGTGGCTCTTCCACCGTATAGTATTAGAAAGAAATATCTAATATTGACTTATTAGTATGCAGTAGGTACATAGAAGGGATGGCATAATATAAAAAAAGAAAGATGAGTAAGAAGAGATGGTAACGCATGGATTGAGTAGTGTAAACAAAACTGAAATAGGTGAAGGTTGTATACCTGTAACTCAAGTGTATTGTTGCCAAGAATTCTTAACTTTCCTACCTAACTTTATTCAGTGGGATATATTTTGAATGTTTTTAAATTTCCCAGTCATTTAGAAATCATAGCTAATTAACTAATGCAAATGGTGTCGCAATTTTCAGGATCAAAGCAGTGTGGAGGAACGGGTCACATGTTCCTCCAACTCAAAGGGAGGATCCTCCGACCAGGCGAGGTGATCATGCCTGGCGGGCCACTGCCCAACGGTTGATGTTGGGAAGTTGTATATATGTTAATCGGCGCGAGAACTTCTATTGCGCGATGCAGGATTGGTAGCTTCTTCGTGCACTACGTTACTCCGTAGTTCAGTGTATCTTCGATGGATGGCGTTGTCATATATTTATGTTGACGCTGTATGTGGAAGTCTCCACATCACTCCCCTCCAAGACCGGAGGTTGATATCTGGATGAGTCAGCTATCTGTGCTCTGTTGCGGAGCTTGCCAGTGCCAGGATTGAGTAGTTCCAGTGAGTCGGAACTGAGTGCCGCAAGTTCCAGTAAGTCGGAACTGAATGCCGC